>JAHRHZ010000039.1:22046503-22078052 GCA_024137785.1 Ginglymostoma cirratum
GGGGTGAGGGAGGAGGTGTGGGGGCAGGTATAGCACTTCCGGCGGTTGCAGGGAAAAGTGCCGGGTGTGATGGGGCTGGAGGGGAGTGTGGAGCGGACAAGGGAGTCATGGAGAGAGTGGTCCCTCCCGAAAGCAGACAAGGGTGGGGAGGGAAAGATGTCTTTGGTGGTGGGGTCTGATTGCAGATGGCGGAAGTGTCAGAGGATGATGCGTTGGATCCGGAGGTTGGTGGGGTGGTACGTGAGGACGAGGGGGATACTGCTTGACACCTTGTTATCTCGGATTCTCCAGCATCTGCAGTACCTTTTATCTCTCATTAAAGGTAGAAGGCAGGTTAAGAGAGCAGTTAATAAAGCACACAGTATCCTCGGCTTCAACTGCTGTAAAAAAATTCCCTTTCCGTTTTAATCCAGAACAGTTTAGCAGCAATCTTTAAATTGATTCTCTCGTTCTCATTTCACATCTCCTCTCCACCCTATGCCCCTCCAAACACCCACCTAAGCCAGGAAATAAAATTTTCACCATCAATGAATTTATCATATTTTTGTCATTTTAAACACCCCAATAGGATCATTATTACAGGCTCTAAATTCAAGGCAATACAAACCATGTGTATGAAACTTCTTGTATGATTTAGTATGATGTATCTTGAACCTGAGACCATACCCCCAAAGGTTGACACATATTTACTGACACGTGGTGATCAAAATTGCTGCTCCAGGTGAGGAAGCTTTGTACAGTTGAAGCATACATCCTCCCTTTGGATCATAATATCCCTAAGATTAAGGGCAATATTCCATTAATCTTTACAATTACTTGCTGTACCGGGCCATTGTAGCCACCCAAATCTCTCTGCTCCTTCTCAAATCTTAGTTTATCATGAAGAAAAAAGTTCTGAAATTGTCTTTATTGAATCAACGAGGATGGACTTTGCCAAGAACAGAGTGTGCAAACAATGTGATTTATAGGAAATTCATGTTTAATTACATAGTGTGTTCCAGTTCTCAGGGCACTAAGTCACCAAGGCATTATTTCATATTTCAAAATTGTTGCATTTTTCCATTCAGTAGATAACAGCAAAAGACTCGCATTTCAATTTTAAATTTGATTTTAACATACTAATCCCCCTCTTTGCTCAAGTGGTCCACAGTAGGGGAAAGAAACTTACACCTGGACCACTGCCAAGAGAAGCCAACCATTTATTAGTTCCCTAATCATGTTCAGGATTATTCATTCTTAAACTTGATTGAGACAAAATGATCCTGAGAGGGCTCTTGAGGAAGCATCCCCACTCCCAGCCAGAGGCCTGAACAAGTTGTCTAAAACTATCTGTAAGGCCTGGATAGTTGGACATGAAGAGGATGTTTCTTTTTATAGTAGAATCTAGATCTAGAGGTCACCTATTTAAAATGGAGATCAGGTGAATTAAGCTCCCTCTCCCATCCTCTCACAGGATGAAGAGTATCTGGAATTCTCTTACCGAAAAGACAATGCGAGTATAGTCTTTGAGTCTTTTGAAGATGGGATGAGTAGATTAAGTGGGATGAGTAAGCAAGGGAGTGAAAGTTTCTGGGGTAGGTAGGAATGAAGATAAGGCAAAGAATCAGGCCAACTATTATCTTATTACATAGCAGCCATGATGTGGAGGTGCTGGTGTTGTATTGAGGTGGACGAAGTCAAGTCACACAACACTTCATCCCTGAGCAGCACGCTGAAAGCTTGTGATTTCAAATAAACCTGTTGGACTATAACCTGGTGTCATGTCACTTCTGACTTTATCAAATGGTGAAAAAGTCACAAGGGGCCAATGGCCTACTTCTGCTCTTTGTTCATGCGTCTGTACATTCATCCACTTTTACTTCAATTCTTTACTGTGAGAAAGAATAAGCTAGATCACATAGGATTCAGGGAGAGCTTGCTAATTGGATATATGATTGGCTTGATGGTAGGAGACAGAGGGTGGTGGTGGAGGTTGTTTCCCCAGGAAGAGGCTGACTCACTTTACCTTTGTTTCAATTTTTCCACCCCCAGAAAAGCCATGGGAGCTACCAAAGGAAGTGTTAGATGCAGGTACAGTGACATTATTTAAAAGACACTTGGTTAGGTGCATGAATAGGAAAGATTGAGGGATAATGGGTCAAACGCAGGCAGGTGGGACTAGTTTGGGAAACTTGGTCTGCATGGACAAGTTGGACCAAAGCGTCTGTTTCCATGCTGTATGACTCTATGACACATCTGCCTTTTGACCAAACACTAAGGCCAATCAGAAGAAGGGTAATTGGACCCAAAACATTGATTCTGCTTTCACCCGCAGATACTGCCAAACCTGCTGAGTTTTTCCAGCAATTTCTGTTTTTGTTTCTGATTTCCAGCATCTGCAGTTCTTTGGTTTATTTGACTAGGACCAAATGTCTTGGTTTATATTTTGGAAAAGCTGTTCCATTATGGATCTCTGTTGGGAATGCACCAAACTTGAAATGGGATATTTGCAAATGAACTGTTTATAACCAATTCCTATTTGCTATCTACTGGTTTAAACAATTGCCGTCCCAATATCTACACCCTTTATTTATACATTTGTCACTTGTGTGGGATCAGATTAGTTTAACAATTCAGTCACAAAAGTTAGATTCCTAAAGAGAGTAAAAATCAAATGCAAAATTAGTTCATCCCATTCGAGATGTTTTAGGAACAAGGGCGTTAGATCTCATATTTTCAATGAGAGTCTGAGTTGCGGGGCGGATTCAGGTGAACTTTATTGCGATACAACTGTCGGTTACAGCACACAAAAAAGCTTTGGAATGTCTTAACTTATACAGTTTACACTTAGAGTGCATACACCCCCTTTGATTACTATCGCTCAGTGGAGTTGAGTTGTCCATCTGTAATTAGTTCTCTAGTACAATTTAAGCTTGCCTCAGCAAAATGACAAAGAGATGGACAGGCTTGTGTTCCACTCTGGTCCTTCATGAAGTCTCCAGGCTCTTATCTACTTTCTAAAGGCGTTTCACAATGGATATTGTATTCAAGCAACATTTGCCAGCTGTACTGTGTTAACTGCCAATTAATTGGAAATTTGTCATTACAGGAAATACAAAAGCATATTCATTTTTGATCAGTTCCAACAAAGCTATGTGGTTACACCTAATGTTAGAACTCTTTAGATAGCAAGTTGTGTCATTTCAATCAACATTCCAATGTCTGACCTTGATTCATTTCTCCCTGTAATGATGAGGGTTTCCTTTACTGTCTGAAACTGGTTTGAATCTTTTCCTTTAATGCTTTTCTATCTACTGTATTAATCAAATGTTAAGTGTTATTATTTATGTCTTTATGCAATTCCAGCAACCTTGAAATGTTACTGCCAGTGTTCTGCTGCATTAGCTATGGGCAGCAGTTGGCCATTTTGTGAGCTCGGTTACAGGCAGCTTTAACAAAGGGGCTTAGGAACAGGAGGAGGCTATTTGCCCATTATAGAATGCCCAAACAGGCCTGTACATCACAGATGATTAGCCTGTGGTCTTAATTCCACACTCCTGTCTGCCCTCTGATAACTTTCATTTCCTTTTATCAAAAACATTTAACAGAATAAATTTAACAAGCAACCTGCACAATTTAGAGTAAACAGAATTTCACTATCATGAGAGAAAGATTTTTCCTCATCACTACCATAAAAAGGAGGCTCATTCTTAAACGGTCTTCTAGTGTTGTTACCTATCACAAGATTACAGGGAACTCTATAATCTAGTGCATGGTAAGTTTATGTTAGAAGTATACATGTATTTTAATGAAGGACTGAAATACTCTGACATCCTACTATTTTGTAGTCAGTACATGTTGGACCCAATTTGAAAAGGGAGTAAGAAACAATATGTGTCAGCCCTAAAGAGTGTGCAGGAGTCCAGGGACATGATGGTTTGGCCAATCTTAATACAAGGCCTCATTTAAAATCATCTTAGGCAATCCATCCAGGATTAATGCTGACAAGCTGCCTCTCCAGTTCAATGGTTCCTGCTTCTGAGATGAAGAATAACTCAGCTGACTGAAGAGGGCCCAGAGAAAACAGATCAATAAATTTGACACCATCTCAGCCTAGTCTTACTCTACAAGAAATATGGCAAAGACTGACATCCTAGGCAAAGCTTAACACAAAATTGACCATCATGGTACAAAAACATCTTTGGAAATGGAAAGTTGCCACTGATAAGGCCAACCTGCAACCTGCAGACTCTGTCACAAGAAACAGGTGGAGCTTGGAAGGTCAGACACTGGTGTTATTTGGAGGTTAGTGTTCTCTCATCGGTGCCTTTGTCAACATGTCTGAAGTTTTGCATTTCCACAAATGAACCTCCCTTTTGATCAGTAATAAGCTACACTTTCTTGCTAATACAAGTCTCACCATAGTCCTCCATTAACAGGGGAAGTAATAGCCTGCTGGCATTATCACTGGATTGTTAATCCAGAGACCCAGGTAATGTTCTGGGGGCCTGGGTTTGAATCCCACCACAGCAGCTGGCAAAGTTTGAATTAAATAAATATCTGCAATTTAGAGTCTAATGACAACCATGAAATCAATTGCCAGCTATCAGAAAAACCCATCTGGTTCACTAATGCCCTTTAGGAAAGGAAACCACCATCCTTACTTGGTCTGGCCTACATGTGACTACACACACACAGCAAAGTGGTTGACACATAACTGCCCTTTGGACTAAATACTGGCCTAACCAGCAACACCCTCATCCCCTAAGAAAAAAGTCCATAAAGTGCTTTTCTAAAACAAAATGCATACTAATTTATTAATGATCACATCCATGAGTTTAAGTGTACTCACTGTCCTTCACTC
This sequence comes from Ginglymostoma cirratum, assembly GCA_024137785.1. Classification (NCBI taxonomy): domain Eukaryota; kingdom Metazoa; phylum Chordata; class Chondrichthyes; order Orectolobiformes; family Ginglymostomatidae; genus Ginglymostoma; species Ginglymostoma cirratum. The sequence continues at coordinate 22,051,347 of JAHRHZ010000039.1, forward strand.
CTGCATTCTTTAGTAGAATTTTTCATATGCAAAATGGATAGGCAAGCTTAAGTTTTAAAAGAAGTTGCTAAGCATTTGATCTTCTATTCCTCCATGCAATTAGTATCTTTAATATTAATTACATAATTTACAGCACATTAAAAAAGGACACACTAGTACCAAGTGTGTCTAAACTGTGAATTCACTCCTCTCCCAGAACAGTTGCCATATCCAGTTTCATTTTTCTATCAACCATAAGGATCAGCCTCACTAAACATTGAAACCACGTATAAAGGACTTGATTTTTGCCCAACTATTGTTCTCTAAGGTAGCTTCAATTCTATTTAGCAAAAAAACATTAGTTTCCAATCTCCACCTCCAGGCAATCACCTTTTGCTATCAATGTAGGTAGAATATAAATTAGCAAGCAAGGTTGAAAGCAACACTTATTCCCTGCTGTTGTAACATAAACATAATGACACCATCTGCTCCACTATCCACACCAAGTACCAAAGCTGTTCTCATTTATATGCGCTCAACAACTAATAGCCACCACCTGTTACTCTTAACCTGAAATAAAAACATTAACCATAATGTGATTGACCAGACACTAATAGAGAGTATCAAGATAATGTGTTCCAGCACAATTGTGGAGAGAGTGGGACTGATGAAGCCTATGGCTTAATTAAAATTTTCTTGTCGGGATAAGATGGATTGAAACCAGGATAGTGTTTTAAAAGTTCAGCTTCATTTATATTCTCATCTTTGCTTCCCATAACCACATATAAACCAAATTTGTATTCCCTGTTATCATTTAGTTTTCCTGAATCTTACTGAACGCACAAATTTCATCCTTCATCACTTTTGAGCATTTTCTTAGAGAAAGGCTCAATTATACCAATACTCTGGACAGTTGTAGGCAGGGGAGATATGATAAATAGTGCACCGTTTCTCAACCGACTGCAGACAGCCACATTTTAAAGTGTTTTAACCCTTTGAGTGCTGTGACTATAACCAAATTACATTGGACGGGTTTTCTGATAAGGTTAAAAAGGAGCAAGACTAAATATTTATTCCTCAATACCTGAATATATGCACACAGTACCCACTCTCCCACGCATGCAATGAAAAGATGATTAGGTGAAGCAATAACATTTATATTTTCAAAGGAGCTCCAAAAATTTACTGTTTACCTTGAATCTCTTAAGATTGAATCTTGAAATGTCCCTTTTCATTGACTGAAGAAATGGCATTTGGAAATTCCAGTAATTAACTCATGGTGGTTTACTGTTGTAGGTTTCTGGTTCTGTTTCTGTCAATGCCATTGAGTCCGTGTAGCTAAAATCTCGTTTACTTCATCAAAGCCAAATAAAAGAATAATTCTACTTTTCTGTCTTTTAGTGAGTCTAGGCAGTCTCTTTCATTTGTTAGGCTGGGTCTTTTCCCTGAAATTGACTGATATTCAAAATCTGTGTGAATAACTGTTCCCTATCACAGATTGGTCTCTGCCAGTTAATCGTAGCATTGGTTTATCCATCGACCACACAAATTATCCTACCATCTCTCACCTCCTTTAAGGCCAACAACAACTTATAAACTTTAATGTAATAAAATATCCCAACAACAACTTTAATGTAATAAAATATCCCAAGGTACTTCACAGGAAAGTGATGAAACAAAATACAACACTGAATGACACAGGAGATATTCGGTCAGATGATCAAATGCTTGATCAGAGGTAGGCTTTAAGAAGAGTCTTAAATGAGATAAGCAAAGCAGAGCAAATCTCAGCAAGACTGGGGTCAGTTAAGATTACGTCATTGCACCAACCCTCTTTTCCATTTTCCTAGCTGCAATAGTGCATCTTCCCTCTAACACAAATTACCCAGAGGTGTGGAGATGATCTGGAAAATTGTTCAACACTTCAATGTAAATCAAAAATTACTCAAACCACTGCATTTTAAATGTCACTGAATCCAAGTTATTGAACTTAAGTATGGAGATGATGCTTCTGTCTGCTGGCTCAGAAACTATGCTCCAGGTCATTGTAAACACTTTCTCCAAAGCTTATGATAAAATAGGTCTTTCACCAAACATCTTGAAACCTAAGGTTCTCTTTCAACCAGTTCCCACATTCCATTGCCTCCCACTATTGATTTAGATCAATGGGAGCCTAGAAAATTTGAACCATTTTCTGTATCTTGGGAACCCCCTTTCAATCAAGGTAGACATAGATGATGAAATTCATCATTGCCTCCGAGATTCAATCCCTGCTGACTGAAGAAAAGAATTTTTGAGAACCAGAATCTCAAACGCGAGTAAAAATCATGGTTTACCCAGCAGCAGTGATTCCCACACTCCTTTATACTTTCAAGACGTCTGGTCAACCGTAGAGCACTGGTGACTTTGCAAAGTCAAGGCAGACAGTCTAAAAGCAGTTCCTCTCCCAATATGCCCAGCATCAAAGCATTAATCATTCAAAGTCAGCTCTGTTGAGTGAGGTATATTGTTCGTATACCTGACACCTGACTCCCAAAGCAAGTTTTCTTCTCAGAAACAGTCACAACATGAATACTCCTAAGAAGACAGTGGAAATACCCTAGGGATGTCTACAAAGCATGCTTGAAGAGACATTCTCATTGACTTATGCAAGTCGTGACACCTGGTTTAACCAAAATGGAAAAAATAAGCATCAAATACATTGAGAGATTTTTTTTAGCAGCACGCAGAGGCATCTTTAAATACCTCATCTGCCCAAACCTTAGCATTACCAGCCCCACATGCCTCAGAGTCTGCAGCTCACAAATTAGATTCATCAGCCATCAACCATTGAACCAGAGTAGAAGCATGTCATCCTCAATCTTGTGGAAGTGCTTAAGAGAGAGAGAGAGAGAAAAGCAAAGCAGAGAAGTGAAGAGATGTAGGGAGAATATTCCATAATCTTAGTAACTGAAGACATGACCATCAATAGCGGAGCGATTAAAATCAGGATGCTCAAAGGGCCAGAATTAGAATAAAACTCTCTTTAGAAGACCTATCCTTTGTACAATCTTTTAATCATCCCTCCCAATAGCTCCTACTTTGCCATGTTAAATTATTGTTTAATAAGATCACCGGAAGTTGTTGTACACTCACAACAGCTAGATCCACCTCTCCACCAGTTCTGTTGATCCATCTTCTGCTTCAGAAGACTACTTGATGAGCCAATTTTCTCCAAGTGAACTTTAATGTATACTGAAGCATAATCTTCAGGCTAGACCGGTGCCAGTGTGATACCTGACTATTACCTTAACATAAACCAGACTGTTTGTGAGCTCAGAGACCTATTCAGCCCTGACAACCTTCCAACCTAATATACCTCCCACCACAGAGATCACCTACTTCTACTTTCCTGGCACCCCAGCTTCTGTCACTGCCTCAGTCTATCTGCCTTTCCCATGAGTTCCTCACCTCCACACTCAACTATTCCAACGCTCATCTAGTCAACCTCACATTCTCCAGACCGCATAAACATCAGTAAACTCAAAACACTTCTGCTTGTATCCCACCTCAGGGCAAAGACTGGTCACATATTAATTTCTGGTCCTCCATTGCCTCCAATTTAATATAACAATGATTCTATTTAAATCCTTTCATGGAATCACAGTTACCTATCTTTGTAACCTCCTCCAGTCTCAGAACCCGACCTGCAAACTCTTCATTTCTCTGATGTTAGCCCTTTGAACATTTCCTGCATCCTTCATCACATCACATCAGGAATCCAGGACACACCTGGAATTTCTTTCTTAAGCTCCTCCACTTCTCGGTTGCCCATTCTTCTTTCAAGTTCCTCCTTAAAACCCAATCTAATTCACTGAGCTTTTGGTCATTTCTCCTCACATTGTTATTATGATACATAATGCATTATCTGAACTGCCCTTGATGGTATTCCTGAGAAATGGAATGGCTGCAATCACTCTACAGTTATAACTAACTCAGTTGTTGCTAATAGTTTATAATAATTAGTGAAACACATCAAACAGTATTTTAAACATAAGCATAGTAATCATACACTTTTCAAAAAGGAGAATAATATCTGAATGTATATTTGAAGCTAACTTTAAGAATTAATTTGCCAAACCAACTTTCCGTGAGAAACAATTCAACTTTTCCCCTTGTTCTTAAAATATGAAATAACTATTGGTAGATATTTTCATTAAATTGAGAAACTATACAATAAGCCATCCACTTGCAAATGTTAAATGTTAATCAACAAACCACAAAGACATAATTTCTTTCAACATGAAATAGCCTCACATAATGTTGAGAAGATCAAAGGAGTATTTTTCTCCCATTTCAACCTTGCTTTTTAAGCAGCAGAGAAATAAAAACATCAAGAATAAGTTACAGGTTACACAAATAAAATAAAATTGACTGAGAGTACTGTTTTAAAACTGTTGTAAAATTATGGAATAAGTAATGATCTGGCAGAAACTCAGTGCCTGCTTTCACCCAAATCTAGCAGCAAAACTAACTTTCAAATTCCCATCTTTATAAGAACACAAGAATAGGAGCAGGAGTATACATATGGCCATTCAAGCCTGTTACACCTTTCAATATGATTGTGGCTGATCTGTCTCAGCTGGACTTTTCCATGTACTCCCCATATCACTTTACTCCCAGACTGATAAAAAATATTCCTATCTCAGCAATGAATATACTCAATAATGGAGCATCCACGACACTCCAGGGTGGAGAGTTCTAATGCTTCACAATTCTGTTAGTGAAGAACTTCCTCCTCACCTCTGTCTTAAATGATCAGCCCTTTAGTCTGGGCTTGTGACCCCACCCCACTGCATCACCATGGCAGAAATTCCCCAACTTCATTTAATGCAACTCCCCTCTCTGATGCTCCTCTCTCTGCAACACCGCTTTCTCCTGGTCATCTCTTTGCTGTTTCCCCCTCCAGTGTACAGCTACAAGTTAGGTTAATACACACTGCTGGTCATATTGCTTCTCATCGGAAGTCACATCTAAAGTAGAATAGGCAGCACTCAGTCTGAAATTATAAAAAGAAGCCGAAGTGTAGAAAGTCAATTCTAAACAAAAGTACTATAGATAACTTATCCCCCTAACAAGTAAGAAAGCACCTGTGAATACTGAGTTTTTGTTTCATTTTGATGAACTTGATTGAACACCTTAATTGCTGCTCTTTTGTCACTTTTCTTTCACTGGGTTTCAGGAGATTCTGGGTTTATGGAGCTGACAAGCCTACACAGAGAACAAGTCAAACACGTGATTATAAGAATCATTGTCAGTGCTGTGTAACAATAAGGCCTCACAGGCATAGACAAAGTCCCGCCATCTCTAAGGAATGCCTTATTTGCAAAATCGTAGGTCACTTCCAGGATGAATAACAGAAGTAAGATAGTTTCCAAATTATAGAAATATTGTGATTCTATATGTAAAGTCATTCACATCATAGATCACCCACCACCAGACCCACAGTAGAAAATATATATGCATTTGATGAAATACCTCAATTGGAGGGGATGCTGAGGCATTCCTATGGGGAACCAGTTAATCCAGAAGAACCAAAAGGTTATTTTCTATGTCCATGGGCATCCAGTTAATTTTTGTGCTTCATACAGGAGCAAGTGTTACAACCCTATGAAACCAGTTACAACAGCTGAAGATGCAGAAAGTATTGCTTAGAGAAGATGAAATAGCATAGATGGAATAAGTGTCAGAAGGATAAGAACCCTGCAAATTACACTACAATGCAACACACACAAGAAGGTTGAAACTGTGTACATTGTTCACAATCAGCTAACTTAACTTTTGAGACTGCACATGCCTCAACTTCAACTTCATCAGAAGAGTTGGAGGAGATTGATAACCTCCCAGAGAACAAGTGGTCCAGAAGCAAACTGCTCTCAAACACTGGTCCAAGACAACGTCTTGTTGACTAAACAGTCATGATGCAACAGTTGAAGACCTCACCGGGGTTCTCAGATTCAGAGGAACTCAAACAGATGAAAGAGTCAGTGAGACTACTTAATATTAGCGTAAGAGAGCTGTTTCATGTTGTCAACAAAGTGGAAATCACGTATTTCACGGGACTGGTGGAAATGTTTAAAATGCTCTGATTCTAAAATAGAACAGTCTATGTCAGTGACAGAAATAATGTTGAATAAGCGTCAATCCTTCAATAACAGTGTTCAGAAAAGTTTACTTCATCATTCAGAGAATGATCCACCGTTCAGAAGTAGGATCAGTAGTCCTCAAGTCTACTATTCCTCCAAGTTCAAAGAGAATGCGTTCTGACAGATTTGCGAAATGTCCAGATTGCCTCCATTTTGCAGGTAGACAGGGTGGTGAAGAAGGCATTTGTCATCATCGATCACAGCATTGATTATAGGAGTTGGGACATCGTGTTGCAGCTGCACAGGACATTGGTGAGGCCATTTTTAGAATCCAGCATTCAATTCTGTTCTCCTTGCTGTAGGGAAGATGTTGTTAAACTTGAAAGGATGCGGAAAAAAGTTTACAAGGATGTTGCAGGGATGGAGGGTTGGAGTTATAGGGAAAAGCTGAGTAGGCTGGGCCTATTTTCCCTGGAGCTTCAGAGGCTGAGCGGTGACCTTATGGAGGTTTATAATATCAAGACGGTCATGGATAGGGTGAATACTCAAGGTCTTTATCCCAGTTTAGGGGAGTCCAAAACTAGAGGGGAAGGATTTAAAAGAGACCTGAGGGGCAACTTCTTCATGCAGAAGGGGTATGTATGGAATGAGCTTCCAGAGGAAGTGATGTAGAACATAGAACATTACAGCATAGTACAGGCCCTTCGGCCCTCGATGTTGCGCCGACCTGTGAAACCAATCCGAATCCCATCTAACCTACACTATTCCATTATCATCCATATGTTTATCCAACGACCATTTAAATGCCCTTAACGTTGGCGAGTCTACAACTGTTGCAGGCAAGGCATTCCATGCCCTGACTACTCTCTGAGTAAAGAATCTACCTCTGACATCTGTCCTATATCTATCACCCCTCAATTTAAAGCTATGTCCCCTCGTGCTAGCCGTCACCATCCAAGGAAAAAGGCTCTCACTGTCCACCCTATCTAATCCTCTGATCATCTTGTACGTCTCTATTAAGTCACCTCTTAACCTTCTTCTCTCTAACGAAAACAGCCTCAAGTCCCTCAGCCTTTCCTCATAAGACCTTCCCTCCATACCAGGCAACATCCTGGTAAATCTCGTCTGCACCCTTTCCAATGCTTCCACATCCTTCTTATAAAGCGGTGACCAGAACTGTACGCAATACTCCAAGTGTGGCCGCACCAGAGTTTTGTACAGCTGCAACATGACCTCACAGCTCCGAAACTCAATCCCTCTACCAATAAAACCTAACACACCGTACGCCTTCTTAACAACCCGATCAACCTGGGTGGCAACTTTCAGGGATCTATGCACATGGACACCAAGATCTCTCTGCTCGTCCACACTACCAAGAATCTTACCGTTAGCCCAGTACTCTGTATTCCTGTTACTCCTTCCAAAGTAAATCACCTCACACTTTTCCGCATTAAACTCCATTTGCCACCTCTCAGCCCAGCTCTGCAGCTTATCTATGTCCCTCTGTAACCTGCAACATCCTTCCGCACTAAACACAACTCCACCGACTTTAGTGTCATCTGCAAATTTACTAACCCATCCATTTATAAAAATGACAAACAGCAGTGGCCCCAAAACAGATCCTTGCGATACACCACTAGTAACTGAACTTCAGGATGAACATTTCCCATCAACCACCACCCTCTGTCTTCTTACAGCTAGCCAATTTCTGATCCAAACCGCTAAATCACCCTCAATCCCATGCCTCTGAATTTTCTGCAATAGCCTACCGTGGGGAACCTTATCAAACGCTTTACTGAAATCCATATACACCACATCAACCGCTTTACCCTCATCCACCTGTTTAGTCACCTTCTCAAAGAACTCAATAAGGTTTGTGAGGCGCGACCTACCCTTCACAAAACCGTGTTGATTATCCCTAATCAAATTATTCCTTTCTAGATGATTATAAATCCTCTCTCTTATAATCCTTTCCAACACTTTACCCACAACCGAAGTAAAGCTCATTGGTCTATAATTACCAGGGTTGTCTCTACTCCCCTTCTTGAACAAGGGGACAACATTTGCTATCCTCCAGTCTTCGGCACTATTCCTGTAGACAATGACGACAAAAAGATCAAAGCCAAAGGCTCTGCAATCTCCTCCCTAGCTTCCCAGAGAATCCTAGGATAGTTCCCATCTGGCCCAGGGGACTTATCTTTTCTCAGACTTTCCAGAATTGCTAACACCTCCTCCTTATGAACCTCAATCCCATCTAGTCTAATAGCCTGTATCTCAGTATTCTCCTCGACAACATTGTCTTTTTCATGTGTGAATACTGATGAAAAATACTCATTTAGTGCCTCTCCTATCTCTTCGGACTCCACGCACAACTTCCCACTACTGTCCTTGACTGGCCCTAATCTTACTCTAGTCATTATTTTATTCCTGATGTACCTATAGAAAGCTTTAGGATTTTCCTTGATCCTACCTGCCAAAGACTTCTCATGTCCCCTCCTGGCTCTTCTTAGCTCTCTCTTTAGGTCCTTCCTGGCTAACTTGTAACTCTCAAGCGCCCTAACTGAACCTTCGCACTTCATCTTTATATAAGCCTCCTTCTTCCTCTGGACATGAGATTCAACTTCTTTAGTAAACCACGGTTCCCTCGCTCGACCATTTCCTCCCTGCCTGACGGGTACATACTTGTCAAGGACACGCAGTAGCTGTTCCTTGAACAAGCTACACATTCCAATTGTGCCCAGCCCCTGCAGTTTCCTTCCCCATCCTATGCATCCTAAGTCTTGCCTAATCGCCTCATAATTGCCTTTCCCCCAGCTATAACTCTTGCCCTGCAGTATATACCTCTCCCTTTCCATCGCTAAAGTAAACGTGACCGAATGTAGGCTGATACAATTACAACATTTAAGGCATCTAGATGGGTATATGAATAAGAAGGGTTTAGAGGGATGTGGGCTAAATGCTGGCAAAAGGGACTAGATTAGTTCAGGATATCTGGTCAGCGGGGACGAGTTGGCCCAAAGGATCTGTTTCCATGCTCTATAACTCTGATTTTAAGAGAGAAATCAGAGACTTGGCAGGAAGGTCGGGTAGTGGTAAATACAATAATGTTATACACATGACTGTTTAATAGATTAAATATGGGCAAAAAGCTTGGGAAGTCATGTTGTACAAGGTTCTGAGGGTATTGTTGCTCATGTTGCACTGATATAATACATATTCTGTGTGTGGAGACAAGGAATTCTATTTTAGCTTATAGAGGGAGCAAGTCTATCTTTACAGCATCCTAAGGTTCTGGTGATAATGCCTGATCAAATATAGTTATTCTTATTGCTATCATACAATAAATCTTCTTGTTATCCAAAAATACTGCCTTTTCTGCAGATATCATATGTTGCTGCCACTAATCACTAGATTGGTCCAAGACAAAGCATAGGTCAAGTGGCATTGAAGTACCTCAAATAACCTTTGCCCAGCACCAGACTGATTAAGATGTTGCGATGCACCATGAGTGGTGTGGGACATTACCACAGTTTCAATGATTTATTTGCAAATTAGGATTCCACAAGGAGGTCCTCTGACTTGCCTGCCTCCCTCCCAACCAGGTGAACAAAGATCGGGAGTGTAGGGCTGCAGTGCAGCATGAGATTTAGGAATGACCTTTTCAAATAACAGAAGAGGGTTATAATGTATGCATGACTGTGCCTCCTTCAGGCTACAAAGAACACAGATGGCCTGCAAACCCACGAACCATCTTAACCATTTAATGCTTGGGACTGCTGCATGCAACATCCTCCATGTAAAATCACCAGTACTGATTGGGAGGACTCCCATATAGACAATTTACCTTTGGGAGATACCTGCAACATCTGGACAGAGGCAGAATAGTTGATAAGGGTGAGGAAATGGAGAGTATGTAACAGCAACCTGAACACACAAGTCTTTCTTCATACTCTTTCAAAAAAACAAATTTAAATTAAACATTTTCTTAAAGAAAGTTCCTAAACAGCTATTGTAACAAAAATCCAATGGTCAAAGCAGAATTAAGTGTAAATTAAAATGTTTTAGGTGTAGGTAAGGCACCCTTACCCTGATGGTGTTCATTAATCAGGGAAGGCCTCAAGCACAGATGTAACCACAGGAGCAAGGCACACAGTAGGTCTTAAGACCCTGCAAATGCCGTCCTCCTGGATTTATTAATGGCTACCTTGACCAAGCCCAGGGACAATTCACCAGGATCTTTTCACCTTCATTCTGCACCCACACTCAGCATGGAGCTAAAATCCAAAGAAAACCCAAGGAGGAGCACCCTCCCCCCTAAAAAAGTGAAGCATTGGCTGGTACCTCACACTCCCTGTGTACACATGGACCACGAACTCCCAAAGCCATGGGAAAAAAAGGCAGCGTGGGAGCCCATGAATCATTTTAAACAGCTATTGCACCAGCTTGCTCCATGAGACACACTACATGCTAAATCCCCAATGGTAAAGGGGAGAACACCTGTGTAAAGAGCCACCCATCAATGCCCCCAGGTACCACTGGATGTCAGGGCAGAATGCTATAGCAAGTGCAGACAGTTGATATGGGTGAGGAAGTGGAGGGTATGCAGCTACAGTCTATAGGAAAATCTCACTTTATATGCTCAAGATTCTTAAATTAATCATTACCTTCCAGCTGTATACCCTTAACCTGAATAATACAACCACCATCGACGTTGCACTATTTTCAGGTTTCAGCCTTCATTCATATCTTTAAGTCCTGGAATGGAAGTTGAGCCCAGCATTGAATTGTAGATGTTTCTAATCAACCTGTTCATGACAGACCTCTGGAGCAGGTTGGAGTCAAACCGGGTCTTCTAGCTCAAGAGGTAGGGACACTATCACTACCCACAATTTCCCTCACAACCTGAACTGTATTAACTAAGTTAACAGCATAGTGCTAATAGTAGGCATTCTTGCAATATTCTAGCCAACAATCTAGTTTTAATAACACAAAATACTAACATTAAAACAAATGTATTTCTGAAGAAGAGTCCAGACCCGAAACATTAGCTTTCCTGCTCCTCTGATGCTGCTTGGCCTGCTGTGTTCATCCAGCTCTACACCTTGTCATCTCTGTATGTATTTAATACCCATTTTTGCCCTTGTTTTCTTCTAAATGTACCTATCTTGTTGGGATATTGATTCCACAGCAAAAGCAGTAATCTATTACTTTTCCAATAGCCATTTTTCATTTGTGAGCTTGAATAATGAGTATCAGTGAACTATTCATCACAGGGAGTACCACAGCACAGTCTGATCTTGCTACCTAATGACACCAGAACACACATATGCCAATGAATAACTGCAAACAAAGGCCTGCAATGATTTTTCTTCCCCTCAAAATCTAAGGCTACATAGGTCAAACATTCTTTAATATTAAAGAAAATTCAATTAGTTCAGATAATCACTCACTAAATGTTGATTATTTTTGAATGGGGAGCAACCCAAGTTGCTCATTAAGAATCATGTGATACAAGCTAATTCCAAGTGAATATAATTGTTCATGTCTAACTGATAGATTTGTCTGCAGGAGTGAATACTGCAGACATCTTTTTGCCACAATGTATGAACCTTAGTTTAATCATCTTGTTGACGTAGAGCACTTTAATTAAAGTTTAATTAAAGTTCTTGAAAACTTGAAGCTACGTGTGATGATGTTTGACAAAGAGTAATGCAGTTCTGAAGCTTGTGACGGCTTTGTGGGTTGGGAAATACAGAGAAGATTTACCAGAATTACTCTAGGTTATAGTTATACTGATAGACCAGAGAAGCTGCAATTCTTCTTGGAATAGATGAGATTTGATAAAGATGTTTAAAGTTAAACAGAGTTGAGATAGATTAAATAAAGAGAAAATATTTCCATTGGCTGAAGAGCTGATTAAAGAGGTACAGATTTAAGTTCATTGGCAAAAGAATTGTGAGAAGGCTAAGGATTAGCTGGGTTCCACTTCAGCACTTGTGCTATTATAAATATCCATTACTTCTGAGAGTTGTGATGTTTGGAAACAATGTCATTATCATATGGATTCAAAAGGACAACCTTTATGACACCATTGCTGTATTTATTAGTCATCACAATGGCTCATTAATGATCCACACAGTTGTTAACTAATGGTGTTTATGTTCAAGTCTGTAGCAGTTACCTAAGTGTATACGATATATTTAGTCTTTAATTTTAGTTTCTTCCCCTGAATAGGTTATGCCTCCCACGAGCAATCACCTGGAGCCTCTTTCTTTTGATACAGCAATGCAGATGGCACCAAAATTTGTCAGAAACTTTGGCAGGGATGACAATCATGTAGGTATCACCATGTGTATCACTGCACACCAAAACAGTAAGTGCGTATAAAAATGATAAGCTAACAATATAAAAATTTGAAGCACAAATTTAATAAATATGCTAATACGTGTAATAGGAGCAGAACTTGCTGAAGAAACTCAACAGATCTAGCAACATTTGTGGAGAGAGAAACAGAATTAATCTTTTGAATCCAATTTGATTCTTCTTTAGAACTGCTGGAAATTAAATGGGTTTTATTTTGTTGAAAAAGAGGGTAGGAGCAAATGGCACAGAAGCGAAGGTCACAGAAAGGTTAAAGGGTGAAGGCGATTGGAGTTCAAGAGTGTCAAAAACAAGAGATAAAGAGAATGGTAATGATTGTAGAGAAAAGACAAAGCATTGATCTAATGTAGGTATTAATAGCAGAATAAATATCAGTTCGGATTATAAGCAAAAACATGAAAAGAAGACACAGACACTGGAAAAGAAAATCAAAACGTAAGGCAAAGTTCATGGTGTGAAATTGTTGAACTCAATTTTGGGTCCAGTAGGCTGTATAAATAGAATCCATATCAGAGACTGGTAGTTACAGAAACAGGATGAAGGAGTAGAGGGAAAGGAAGAATGGGCAAGCTTTTGATTGGTTTCAAAGGTGATTTTTTTTTGCTAATGAGCACACCACCATGCTTACACGTGTCTGCTTGTTGAGGTGTAACACTTTGACTTTGAAGTGAGATATATACCAGGTACCAGGACGATTATGTCTGACATGCTGAACAGTTTACCCAACCTACACAAGACCAAATTAGTTCTTTTGATCGATATATTGTTTTATTCATTCATTGATGCTCTAGACAATGAAATTGAAGATACTCTAAAGGTTGATCTGTTATACTCTGGCCGAAGCCATTGTGAACAGTTGCAATGACAGCTACCAAAATGAGCAAGTATAAGATTTGCAAAAGTTCATTATCCAAGGATATTCTGATCATATTAAATGCCACAGTTCAATATTAAGGAAGAAATATCAGGGCATTTAGAAAATCTTAACACAATCAAACAGAATGAAAATGGTTCTGTGGACAGGAAATCATGTAAAAAAAGTTTGCTAGAGCTTTTTAAGGATATAATGAACTAACTTGGTAAAGGGGTACCTAGTAGTATTTGGATTTCCAAAAGGCATTCGATAGGATGCCACATAGAAGGTTACAGCATGAGATCGAGGCTCACAATATAGAAGTAATGATTTAGCATGGATTGGAGATTGGTTACATACAGAACAGACAGAGTCAAGATTAATTACTCTCTTTCAGATTGGAAACACACAAGCAGTTGAGTGTCACAAGGATCAGTCCTCGCACATAGATTATTTATGGGTGACTCAGTGGTTAGCACTGCTGCTTCACAGCACCTGTGACCTGGGTTCAATTCCAGCCTGGGAAACTGTCTGCGTGGAGTTTGAATTTTTTTCTCCGTGTCTGTGTGGGTTTCCCCCAAGTGCTCTGATTTCCTCCCACAGTCCAAAGATGTGTAGATTGGCCAGGCTAAAAATGAATTGCCCCAAACTGTCCAGGAATGTGCAGCTTAGGTGGGTTAGCCATGGTAAAAATCACATGCAGAGTTACAGGGATGGGGTGGGCAGTGAATCTGAGTGTGATGCTCTTCAGAGGGTCAGATTTGACAGGCTGAATGGCCTCTTTCTGCACTGTAGAGATCCTATGGTTTTATCCACATGACTCGGAGGAGGGGACAGAGTGTCATGTATCCGAATTTTACAAAAATAAGTGGGAGAGAATCTCGTGATGAGGGCATGAAGGGCTATAAGCTGAGTCAGTGGGCAAAAACTTGATAGATGGCGTTTAATGTCGGAAAGTGTGAGGGTGTGCACTTTGGTAGGAAAAATCTAAAGACAGACTATTAATTAAATTGAGAGAGGCTCCAAAGAGGTCCACCACAGAGGCATATGGATGATCTAAAGCATGAAACACAAAAAAGTATGCAGGTACAGCAAATAATCGAGAAGGGAAATGCAATCACATTGAAACATATGGGATTTTTAAGTAGCTTGATGGGGTAAATGCTGAGAGGATGTTTCTCCTCTTGGGAACGTCTAGGATCAGAGGCATAGTCTCAGAATAAAGATGAGGAGAAGTTTCTTCTCAGAGGGTTATGAGCTTTTGCAACTGCTTGCCACGTAGATCTGTGGTAGCAGAGTACTTGTGTATATTTTGTGCAAGGCTGAGACTGATAGATTCTTGATCACTAGGGATTCATGGGTTAAGGGAAAACACAGGAAAATGGACATGAGGAACATCATTGGATCAGCCATGATGCTATTGAATGGTGGAGCAGGCTTGAGGAGCTGAATGGCATGTTCCAGTTCCTCTTTCTTATGATCTAATTTTGCACTTTAGCACTAAGGGTTTGGACTTTTAAATCAGGGAACTCTTGATACAACTATTCAGGATGTTTGCGAGGCTGTGCCTGGAGTATAGTTCTGGTTCCCATATTTTAAAAAAAGAATGTACTTGTGTTGGAGGCAATTCACAAGTGATTCATTAGGCTGATTCCTTGAATGAAGGAGCTAATTTATCAAGAACAGCTAAAGAAGTTAGCGTTTTATTCGCTATAGTTTTGAACAATGAGGGGTGATTTTACTGGAACGTACAAGATTCTGAGGAGCCTAACAATAAGAACATAAGAACTAGGAGCAGGAGTAGGCCGTCCGGCCCTTCGAGCCTGCTCCGCCATTCAATAAGATCATGGCTGATCTTTTTGTGGACTCAGATCCACTTAACTGCGCTCTCACCGTATCCCTTAATTCCTTTGTTGTTCAAAAAAATCTACCTTAGCTTTAAAAACGTTTACTGAAGTAGCGTCAATTACTTCACTGGGCAAGGAATTCCATAGATTAACAACCCTTTGGGTGAAGAAGTTCCTTCTCAATTCAGTCCCACATCTGCTCCCTCTAATCTTGAGGCTATGCCCTCTTGTCCTAGCTTCACCTGCCAGTGGAAACATCCTCTCTACTTCTATCTTATCTATTCCCTTCGTAATTTTATATGTCTCTATAAGATCACCCCTCAATCTTCTGAATTCCAATGAATATAATCCCAATCTACTCAGTCTCTCCTCATATGCCAACCCCCTCAACTCCGGAATCAACCTGGTGAACCTCCTCTGTACCCCCTCCAGGGCCAATATATCCTTTTTCAAGTAAGGAGACCAAAACTGCACACAGTACTCCAGGCGTGGCCTCACTAGCACCTTGTACAGCTGCAACATAACCTCTCTGCTTTTAAACTCAATCCCTTTAGCAATGAAGGACAAAATTCCATTCGCCTTCCTAATTACTTGTTGTACCTGCAGACCAACCTTCTGTGATTCACGCACAAGGACACCCAGGTCCCTCTACATAGCAGCATGCTGCAACATTTTACCATTCAAGTAATAATCCTTTTTACTGTTACTCCTACCAAAATGTATGACTTCACATTTATTTACATTGTATTCCATCTGCCAGACCTTTGCCCACTCACTCAATGTATCTATGTTCCTCTGTAAGGTTTCACAGTCCTCTGCATACTTTGCTCTGCCACTCATCTTAGTGTCATCTGCAAACTTTGACACCCTACACGTGGTCCCCAACTCCAAATAATTGCAGTCCCAACACCGATCCCTGAGGCACACCACTAGTCACTGATTGTCAGCCAGAATAGCACTCATTTATCCCCACTCTTTGCTTCCTATTAGTCAACCAATCCTCTATTCATGCTAATACTTTACCCCTAATGCCATGCATCCCTATCTTACGCAGCAGCCACCTTGTCGAAGGCCTTTTGGAAATCCAGGTACACCACATCCACTGGGTCCCCATTGTCCACCTTGCTCGCAATGTCATCATAGAATTCCAAAAGATTTGTCAAGCATGACCTGCCCTTCATGACCCCATGCTGCGTCTGCCCAACGGGACAATTTCTATCGAGATGCCTTGCTATTTCTTCCTTGATAATAGACTCAAGCATCTTCCCCACTACAGAGGTTAAGCTAACCGGTCTATAATTCCCCATCTTTTGTCTACCTCCTTTTTTAAACAGTGGCGTCACATTTGCTATTTTCCAATCTGCTGGGATTGCCCCAGATTCCAGAGAATTTTGGAAAATTACCGCCAGTGCACCTGCTATTTCTCCCACCATCTCTTTTAGTACCCTGGGATGCATTCCATCAGGGCCAGGAGACTTATCAATCCTTAGCTCCATTAGCTTGCCCAACACTACCTCTTCTGTAATAATGGTTGTTTCCAGGTCCTCACCTACCTTCGTTTCTGTCAATTACTGGCATGTTATTAGTGTCCTCCACTGTGAAGACCGATACAAAATACCTGTTCAATGCCTCGGCCATTTCATCATATCCCATAACTAAATTCCCCTTCTCATCCTCTAAAAGGCTAACGTTTACTTTAGCCACTCTTTTTCGTTTTATATATTTATAGAAACTTTTGCTATCTGTCTTTATATTCTGTGCTAGTTTTTTCTCATGTTCTATCTTACTTTTCTTTATAGCTCTTTTTGTGGCTTTCTGTTGACCTTTAAAGTTTTCCCAATCTTCTAGTTTCATGCTGTTTTTGGCCACTTTGTATGCCTTCTCTTTCAATTTGATAGCCTCCCTTATTTCCTTAGACACCCATGGCAGATTACCCCTTTTCTTACAGTCCTTCCTTTTCACTGGAATATACTTTTGCTCAGCACTTTGAAAAATTGCTTTGAATGTCCTCCACTGCTCATCAACTGTCCCACCATAAAATCTTTGTTTCCAGTCTACTTTAGCCAAGTCCTCCCTCATTCTATTGTAGTCCCCCTTGTTCAAGCACAGAACAAGGTAAATGTTGAGAAGGTATTTCCCTTGTGGGGGAATCTTGAACTGGAGGATGAGGCTATGAAATAAGGGGATATACTTAAGACTGAGAAGCAAAGGAATTTCTCCTCCTTGAGGGTAATGAACATTTGAATTCTCTATCCCAGAAATTTGTGGAGGCTGGATCACTGTAAGTACTTAAAGAGGAAGTAGATAAATGTTTGAAGTATTGGGGAGTTGAGGGCTTTGATGAGCTGGCATTATGGACATGTTGTGGCTAGGGGAGGGCAGTCTTGATCTTACAGAATGGAGGGGCAGGTATGAGGGACCAAATGGTCTAATTCTTCTCCTATTTTTTATGCTCTGATATTTTGATGTTCTTAAATGCCTTGTTCATTTTGGCCATACAGAGGTGAACTTGGTGTATAACAACAAGTCATTTTCAAGGGCAAATAAGTCCCAACACCAAGAGCATTACGCCATGATATCATGCCAATGTTACACTAGGGACATGTGGGTATTGAACACACAAGCCAGTGAACATTTGAATCTATGTACAGACTAGGGATGAAACAGGATATTCAATAACTCATAAATGCATGTGAAGCATGCCAATCATATCAACTGCAGCAGCGCAGTGAACCTCCACACGATATTTCATTCACTCTTTGGACGCAAGTAGGAACAGATCAATTCCCAGGGCACAGGAAAGATTATATCCGTGCGATGGATTATTTCTGTAAATTTCTCATTGTTCAGCAATTTAGTAACACAATGAGTGTGATCGTCGCTGATAAAATGAGCACTACTTTCATTCTATTCGATGTACCAGATCAGATAGTGAATGACAATGGACTGCACTATAATTGCAAACTATTTAAAGACATTTACTGAGTGGAGTGTGACTCATATCACTTCAGCCAATTATCTGTGCTTAAATGGTCTAGCAGAACATATGATACGCACTATCAAATCAACAACCATTGAGTGTCAAGCAACAAAGCAAGATACTTATGCTGTATTGCTGCATTTTTGTGCAACACAGATGGAAAAGGAATACCATCGCAGTACAACTGATGCTCAGAAGGCAAGGATCTTGTCCAGTGACCAATGGTCTAACTATTTAGTTCACAGGTCGGCACAACATCGAGGGCCGAAGGTCCTGTTCTGCGCTGTATTGTTCTATGTTCTATGTTCTGAGACCCTGGTAATTTTTTCTCACAGACAGAGGAAAATGGAAGAGATTCATGATGGACAAGCAGGTGTAGGATGACTGAAACTGCTCATTCTGCAGACAATGCCGTTAGAAATACAAATACTTGGATACCAGTAAATGCAATCGTATGAAGTCTGTGATAGCATCATGATACCAATGTAATAGAAGCCAGCTTGGACCAATGTCAGGGTCACTAATGATTCATCAAGACAATGAATGAAAAAAACTCTGAAGATGATGATTATGTGGTGATCTTGAGTGGTAGTATCAACAGTTAGACAATTATGCTGCCAAAAATTGAAATAGAGAACAACGTGCATCTCTTCAGAGGGATAGGACCACTAGATTAGGGTTAGTTGTCAAACCGCAGAAGAATTACATTGAGATTTGAAATGTTAGACTTCTGAACCCAGTTTCCCAGTACGTATAATTATCGAATTGGCACATACCTAAGCACAACCATGTACAGCAAAATCCTCAGTATCCGACACACATGGGGAATGGGGAATGGGGAATGCCAATTACACAACTGTGCTGGTTGTGGCCAGGACTGCTCATAAATACAATCAATGAGGTTTGTTTTATAAACGGAGAGAGACAGTGTAGTTACTAAGTAATCAATTCCCAGAGTAAGGAAACCTGTTTCCATCGATTAGCATTGCATGAGAATACAAGACAATAGGGTAACAGATAATGGGAAGTTTACTGTGTATCTGTTAAGGATAACTTTATATCTTTGGAAAAGGAGACAAGTTATAATATAATATAACTTTATATATTCAGAAATACAAAATCACATTTATTTGTCTCCTTAGAGAGCAGATTCTTCATCAAAACATGCCTTTTTAGATGATTTCCATTTGTGTACAAATTTGGAGGAAGTTTCTGTACCAACAGATCGTGATATGCAAAGACCAGTTTCTCATCATGCTTATTTCAATGATCCCAAAACTGTTGTGCTGGATCCAGTTGCAAACAACAAAGGTATTTTATGCATTATGGAGTTTGACAAAGATATTTCGAATGTTGTATGTTTTAGGTTGAATAAATAGAGAAGTGAACTTTACTAATGAATGAAGGGTCAATCATCATAGGGCTCAGATTTAAAATTATTAGCAATGAAGGTAGAGGGTGGCACAAGGAAAAATGTTTTTATATTGATGAGTGGTTACAATTTGTAGTGTACTTCCTCCTAGATAAACAAAAATTCAATAGTAGCATTCAAAATTGAATAAATACTTGGAGGAGAAAATTGCAAACAAGTATGGAAATAAAAGGGGAGTGGAGCTAACTGGAATGCTCCTCAAAAGAGCCAACGAGTACTTCACTTCCCTTTGTGCTATACTGTTCTAAGATTTCCTGTGAAGAATAGAAGTTTTTTTTGTATTAATACATTCAAATCTGATTCAGAAACAGACAGCAAAAACTTTGTCAGTCCCATGTTTCTGGGCATATGGGTAGTGCTTCATGGCTGCTGGTTTTATTGAAGGAGATCAGCTAAGCATAGAACATAGAAACCCTACAGTGTGGAAGGAGACCATTCAGCCCATCAAGTCACACTGACCCTCTGAACAGCATCCCACCCAGACCCAGTTCCATAACCATGCATTTCCCATGGCCAATCCACCTAACCTGCACATCTTTGTACTGTGGGAGGAAACCGGAATACCTGGAGGAAATCCACACAGACACAGGGAGAATGTGCAAACTCCACACAGTCATCCGAAGCTGGAATCAAACCAGGTCCCTGGTGCTGTGAAGCAGCAGTGCTAACTACTGAGCCACCGTGCCACCTCAAGCAAAGCTCCAACCTCATGGCTGCCTCTGTGCACAAGGGGAGCTGACCAACTAAGAGACATGACTTAACCAGCACTCTGATCATGAAGATAGGCTTAAAGGGAAACTGCACTGAATAATATTGCTGAAATTTTAAGATGGAAACTAGAACACCAGGGCATAGAGAGAATCCCAGATGGGGGATGTGGTGCTGGATGTGTTTGCAATGGAGGCAGACAGGACAGGAAATGGTATGATCTTGTACGGGGCAAGCAGCTCATGGGCACCATCTTCAGAAAGGAGTGGATCCAGATGGCTTACGAGCTCAGCATCCAGGGACTGGATCTTAGGATCTGATGAGTACAGTGAGAAGTATAATTATCTCACATGGGGTATCAGTGAATGCATCTGCATATGACAGCTCTTATATACCACAGAACCAGCTATTCATGCTGCTCAATTTTTCACACGTCCACCTCTCACCTGGTAGCATTTCCCTGTGCTTCAGACTCACAGCTAACATCCATCTCATTCATCTCGCCCTCATATCAGGTACAGTATATGAATACTTGGCAAGCCCTAATTGTTGATGGCTGGTCGTGGGACTATGGTGTATTGTGCAGCTGATAATACGGTACATTGGGGATGTCATTTAAAGATGCATTCATCTTTTAAGATGAAGAGCCCTCTCTCTGGATAATGCTCCATTAAAGTACTCTTCATTCCAAAAAAAGCCCTCCCTTGACAATTTCAGCAATTCTTGTAGCCTGAGTGCATCTTCTCTTTAAGAAGGCCAAGCTATTGTTAGAAAGTGTAGACCGGCCATGCATTGTACTAACTATGTATGCACATAGGTCCTTGCTAAATGTGCAGCAAGAATGACTGAAATTTTCAAGCCTGTTACAGAATTCCTTTGTGTAAAGTCCCTAAAAGATATAAAATAAAGGTGGAAAATTGAGTTGAGGCAGTGATCAGTGAACAGGGGCATGGACCACTTCTGTTCCTCTCTAATCCTATGTTCACTAGGTCACCCCTTTATCTGAGTGGTGATCACCTTCTCAGGTGTGTCTTCCAATAGGCTTTCTCTTCTAAATATGTTGTGAACTGTAGTGGTTACTCAGATTTTAATTGGAAGATCAATTAATATCGCTGAGCTCAAGGAATACAACTCTGTCACCCTGTGTGTGTTTAGATGTTCTGGAGAGATGGAGTAGCCATATCGTAAATATGTGTCACATGCCCAGCACCTGATCCCACACTTTCCATTTTTATTTAAGGCTTCATTAGTTCTTATTTTAGGATAATATATTTTCAGATCAGATTTGTCTCCCAACCTCTGCTCATTAAAAGTTTAAGCTGTTACGTTTTACTCAGTATTTTACAAGTAAAAGGACATTATTGAAAATTTCCTCTCAAAAGTATATAATTTTGTCCAAAAGCATGTCATAGCTTTGTAATATTAATAGCCCACAATGTAGCAAGAGAGAATTTATTAAAGTGAACAGAAAAACATGATCTAGGGGTTATGGTGGGACTGGTAAGCAGTGATTGAGAAGCTGATCCTATTTTATCAATGCAGTCGGACGATTAAACTTTTGTTGCATTATGTAACATTAATTTGGTACAACTGGATTTTGCAACAAACTAGAACACAGCACATAGAACAGTACAGGCCCTTTGGCCCACGATGTTGTGCCGACCTATTATCCTACTCTAGGATGAAACTACCCTGCATACCCTACCCTATTAGATAAAATGTAGTTAAACACTGAAGTTTAGATAACAGCCAAGTGATCAATCTTTTGCTAATGTTCAGCAGCTTGGAAAAATATTCAAGAGAAGATTCAACAACTGGAGGTGGAGCGAAGGCAAGCTGAGCAGCACATAAAACATCTGTGCAATGAATATGTTCAATACATAAAAATTTCAGGGCAAGAAAACAGTAAGGAAGACATCGTCAACATCAATACTGAAGATATTAATGGTGAGTACATTTGAATCTACATTGTTGAACATGTTTTGTCCTTTAATAAATTAGTTTAAGCATAAAAACAGTAAGAATGCATTTTGAAGTGGAATAAGATATGTCTATCTAATGTTCCGACTTATGTGGAGGACTTTTAAACGTGTTTACTTGCAGGGATAGGGTTCTGAAGGAGTTACAGCCATATATAAACGGGAAGGAATAATCTAAAGACCCTGCTCAGCTAAGGCTCCAGCCATGCCATTTCCCCAAGTGTTGTGCTGTCACTAATCCAATGATGGCCAAATTGTTTGGTTGCCGTTTGGCTTTTTCTGGGTTTCTTTTTAATTCACTTGTGGGATGTGGGCATCACTGGCTGGCCATGTTCCTTTTCTTGTTTTGTCTCATACGTGAAGAGGAAGAGAGTTACTGAATAGCTGTAGACAAGCAATGTGTACATGTGTGGAACTTATGAAATTAATACAAACGTTAAGTGAGATGAAAGAGTTTTCAAGCAGGGTAGAGAGTTGTTTATTTGAAGAAGAATGGTTGGTGTGACGAGAAAGGCCAAAGTTGAGAAAAATGACACATAAGTTATCCTTGTTCTGTATTATTATTACGTGAGAACAAAATTTAAGTACCTGATATCAGCATAAAAATTAATAAGGATTTTTGTATCTGGCATGAGGTGATATATTGTCTCCTAGAGATTGGTCAAGAAGGAAACAGATATGGGGATAAAACATGTTCAAGGTGCAGGAGAATGAGGGTGGAGGTAGGGAAACATTGCCTGTGTTATGCAGAGAGGTAGGCATGTTTGAATTTTGGAACTGAAACATGGAGAACATAGACACATGGACAGCATGGAAACATGGACAGCATAAAAGCAAAAGAGAAAACATATAATGCAGCAAAGGGCAGTGGGAAGCTAGGGGATTGGGAAGCCTACAAAGACAAACAGAGGACAACTAAAAAAGAAATAAGGAGGGAGAAGATTAAATATGAGGGTAAACTAGACAGTAATATAAAAGAAGATTGCAAGAGTTTCTTTAGATGTACAAAAGGGAAGAGAGAGGTGAAAGTGGACATTCGGCAACTGGAAAATGATGCTAGAGAAGTAGTAAAGGGGAACAAAAAAATGGCTGAGGAACTGAATAAGTACTTTACGTCAGTGTTCACGGTGGAAAATATGAGTAATATTCAAGGGGGTGGTGTAGAGGTCAGTATGGTGGCTGTCACCAAGGAGAAGGTGCAAGAAAAACTGAAAGGTCTGGAGGTAGATAAATCACCTGGACCAGATGGACTATACCCCAGAATTTCGAAGGAGATAGCTGAAGGGATAATGGAGGCATTAGTGGTGATCTTTCAGGAATCACTAGAGTCAGGGAGGGTCCGAAAGGACTGAAAAATCACTAATGTAAACCTCCTGTTTAAGAAGGGAGTGAGGCAAAAGGTGGGAAATTACCGGCTGATTAGCCTAACCTTGGTCGTGGGTTCGATTTTGGAGTCCATTGTGAAGGATGAGATTTTTGAATGCTTGGAAGTGCATAGTAAAATAGGGCAAAGTCAGCATGGTTTCATCAAGGGGAGGTCATGCCTGAGAAATCTGTTAGAATTCTTTGAGGAAGTAACGAGCAGGTTAGACCAAGGAGGGCCAATGGATTTTATACATTAATGATCTAGATGAAGGAACTGAAGGAATTCTTGCTAAGTTTGCAGATGATACAGAGATAGGTGGAGGAATGGGTTGTATTGAGGAAGTGGGGATGCTGCAGAAGGATTTAGACAGGTTAGAAACGTGGGCAAAGAAGTGGCAGATTGAATACAACAAAGGAATGTGTGAGGTCACATACTTTGGTGGGAAGACCAGAGGCATAGACTATTTTCTAAATGAGGAGAAAATTTAGAAATCTAAATTTAAACTTGGGAGTCCTAGTCCAGATTCTCTTAAACTTAACTTGCAGTTGAGTCAGTAGCAGAGAAGGCAAACGCAATATTGGCATTTATTTCAAGAGGACAAGAATATGAAAGCAGGGATGTACATCTGAGGATTTATAAGGCTCTGTTCAGACCACATTTAGAATATTTTGTGCAATTTTCAACCCACTGTCTCAGGAAGGATGTATTGACTCTGGAGTGGGTCCAGAGGAGAATGATTCCAGTAATGAAAGACTTAACATATGAGGAACGTTTGAGGACTCTGGGTTTAAACTTGACAGAGTTTAGAAGGATGAGGGGGGGATCTAATTTAAATTTACAGAACACAGAAAGGCCTGGATAGAGTGGACATTGGGAAGATGTTTACATTAGCAAGAGAGACTAAGACCGGAGGGCACAGCATTAGAGTAAAGGGAAAACCCTTTAGAATGGAGATGAGGAGAAACTTCTTTGGCCAGAGAGTGGTGAATCTATGGAATTCACTGCCACAGAATGCTGTGGAGCCCAGATCATTGAGTATTATTAAGACAGAGATAGATAGGTTCTTGATTATTAAGGGGATCAAAGATTACGGGGAGAAGGTGGTAGAATGGGGTTGAGAAACTTATCAGCCATATTGAATGGCAGGGTAGACTTGATGGGCCAAATAGCCTAATTTCTGCTCCTATGTCTTATAGTCCTACAGTCTTATATTTACTTTAGTAAGATTTTTCATCTTCACATAATATTAGCCTAGATTTTTTTTCTGACTTATTCATGGGATGTGTGCATTGCTGGTAAGACCACCAATTAGACTCTCAGAGTCTTACAGCATGGAAACAGACTCTTCGGATGAAGTAGTCCACATTGGTTGTGTTCTCAGACTAAACTCATCCCACTTTCCTGCATTTGGTCCATATCCCTCCAAACTCTGCCTATTCATGTACTTATCCAAAAGTCTTTTAAATGTTGTAATTGGACCTACACCTACAACTTCCTCCTACTATGAACTGGCATGTTGATTCCTCATCCAGATGATAATCTGAGGTAGATTTTTGGAGTAACAGAGGTAAAGATATGGAAGTAAAAAGATAAGTCTTTGTAACTGCACTCCTTATTTATGTTTTAAACGATTAGTTCAAAGCAGGTCAAATAGGGAAACGATTGATGGCTTAAATGGTAACAGTCCAATAGGATGTCAATTGTGACTTCAATGTGAATTGTTTCAGTATTGTGGCAGGAGAACGTGTACCCCTGTCACCTCACTCAACATTTATTTGTTTATACTCAGCATTACTTTGGTAAGTTCCACATGTGTACATGTTGCTTGACTATAACAATTCACTAACTCTCTTCCTCTTCACATATGGGACAAAACAAGAAAAGGAAAATGGCCAGCCAGCGATGCCCATTTCCCACAAGTGAATTAAAAAAAACAGAAAGAGCCAACTGGCAACGAAACAAAATAGCTTTATTCCACACATGAACCACTCTCTATGTCAAAAAGTTGCCACTCATGTCCTTTTTAAATCTTTCTCCTCTAGTTTTGAACTCCCCCATCCTAGGGAAAAGAGTCTTGCTATTTACCTTATTCTATGATCCTCATGACTGTATAAACTTCTATAAAGTCACCCCTCAACGCTCCTATGAAAAAGTCCCAGACTATTTTTGTAACTCAAACCCTCCATTCCCAGCAACATGCTGATAAATCTTTTCTGAATCTGCTCCAATTTAATAATATCGCTCCTATAACAGGTACACAGAAAAGGCCTCACCAACATCTTGTACAACCTCAACATGATGCCCCAAACCTATACTCAAATTGTTGCCTATTCCTAATTCCCCATGAGATGATAACATATGAAAACAGTAATAATGATGGATGGATACTTTTCATATTCATTGGTTTGCTTTTGTAATACAGGCATTAACATTTTTTCTACTAAATGGGTTAACTTGTTACTTGAAATGGTCAAACGCATTAGGAATGTATTGAAAATGCTTGAACTCCGTTTTAATCACAAAGCAGTTTGGCAAGGAATAATGGGTAAAATCAAAGATTAGCCACTTAAAGCTGAGTATCACAGATAGAGGCAAAAATTGCATTTTAATTCCCTAATTATTTATTCTTTCAAAAAATACACAAGACTTGTGCCAGCAAGCCATTGTGTTAATTTTGTCGATGTACCAGAGTACAAAAAAAACAAAGCTGTGAAAACAGAATTGAAGAATCCACTATTAGCCCATTAAACTTTCCAGTTTGAATTTTTAAAAAAAGTCATAGAATATTCTCTCAGAAATTGGAGCATCTGTATAATCAGGGTTGATAATATTGTAATAAGTTAAGATAGTTATTTTCGGTCCCAGCACTTCGATATTACATGAAAAGAGAAAAAGTAAAAGAACGTTTCAGAGATAGTAGGAACTGCAGATGTTGAAGAATCTGAGAACACAAGGTGTAGAGCTGGATGAACACAGCAGGCCAAGCAGCATCAGAGGAGCAGGAAGGCTGACGTTTCGGGCCTAGACCCTTCTTCAGAAAATTTTCTGAAGAAGGG
>JAHRHZ010000039.1:22078452-22143221 GCA_024137785.1 Ginglymostoma cirratum
GACCCTTCTTCAGAAAATTTTCTGAAGAAGGGTCTAGGCCCGAAACGTCAGCCTTCCTGCTCCTCTGATGCTGCTTGGCCTGCTGTGTTCATCCAGCTCTACACCTTGTTATCTCACAAGTAAAAGAATAATTTGTTAGGCCATGATACAAAGCAAATGAAGGCTAATAGTGTATTTCTGAAGCATTAATTCTCATGGTTTCTTTAAATTCATCTGTTCATGCATCAGCCACTTTGGACGACTGTTCACTTCTGCAGATACAGTTAGAACATATGATGAATGCTTTAAAGAATGGAGAGACTGAAACAAACCCTGTATTAGAAATAGAGGTGAGGAAAATGAAATTTGTTGAATGTTGTGTGTTTTTCCTGTTTGGAAAGATTTAATAATCTTATGAATATAAACTTTAGAAAATATCATTGTTACCCTGACAAAATATTTTACTGCTCAAAATTCAATCTTCCACTGTCATAATATTTATTCCACTATTTACAATCTGTATCAGTGGCTTGGAAATGGGGACTGCATATCTGGTGGCTAAATTTGCTGATGACATCAAGCTGGGTAAGAAAGTAAGTTACCAAGAAGAGATTGAAATTCTGCAAAAAGACATGGATGAGTTAAATGAGTGGGCAAAAAGTTGGCGGGTTAAACATGGGAAAATGTGAACATGTCCACTTTTGAAGCATAGAAAAGCTATTAAATGGTGAGATTGAAGAACTCAGAGGTACAGAAGGATCTCAGTGTCCTAGTACTTAACGAACAACTGGTTTGCAGGTACAGCAAGTGATTAGGAAGCTAAATGGAGTTCTGGTGTTTATTGCAAGGCGAATGGAATATTAGAACATGGAAAGTTTTATTCCACATGTACAGGGCTACAGTGAGACCACATGGGGTACCGTATACATTTTCTGTCTCTTTATTTGAAAAAAAATAACTTTTTTAGAAGCAGACTCATTCCCGGGATGAAGGGCTTATCTTGTGAAAAATGGTTAAGTTGGACCACTGTCCATTGGTATATAGAAGAATGAAGGATGATCTCATTGAAACGTATACAATCCTGGGAGGATTTGACAGGCTGGATTCTAAGAGAATGTTTTTCATTGTGGTACAGTCTGGAACTTGGGGACAAGAGTGAGGTCATAGAGTCATACAGCAGGTCTCACTTTTAAAATGGAGGAGTACTTTTTTTTCTCATAGGGTTATTAGTTTGTGAAATTTTCTTTTCTGGGAAATACTGGAGGCTGAAGTTATGCGGTAGATATATTTTTGAATCAGCCATGTTCTTATTGAACGACTGAGCAAGTGCAAAAGACAGAATGACCTACT
Source organism: Ginglymostoma cirratum (assembly GCA_024137785.1). Taxonomy (NCBI): domain Eukaryota; kingdom Metazoa; phylum Chordata; class Chondrichthyes; order Orectolobiformes; family Ginglymostomatidae; genus Ginglymostoma; species Ginglymostoma cirratum. The sequence goes on from JAHRHZ010000039.1 coordinate 22,079,782, forward strand.
TGTGATCTTATGTTCTTGTCATTATGTAATTGTTTACAGCCTGGATTACACAGCATATAAAGTCATATACTATATTTAAGTATCACCCTAAATGATGGGCTTACCACTAACTTCTCAAGAGTAACTAAGGCAATAGATACAGATTTTATTGTCACATGTACTCAAGTACTGAAGTACAGTGAAAAGTGCATACCTCGGCCACAAAAGGTGCCATCTTGGGAACTAAAGTACCTAAGTACAAAAAACCTATGTACAAAGTAGTAAGAGAAACAGAGTTAATAAGCATTACTTCGTAGACTAAGTAGAAAAATAAAGAGATAAATACTGGCCAGCCATTTTGCTCCACATCCCACCAGCAAATTAAGAAAAAGCACAGGCGTGGAATTTGAACTCCTGACTTTTAATGATAAATGCCACAGCACAACCACTGAGTCAGTGTTGCCAAGCCTCTTAATATTGGCTAATTTGTCACAACATCAATTTTTAAAATTCTGTGGGAAAGCCACGGGACATTTAGTCATTCTTGTAAATGTGGCTAGCAATTAACTAGGTCCCAATTCTGCACAGGGGATCTTTGCGCACATAAGATTAATAAACTTAAATACCCCATCACGAAATCAGACACTGTTTAAAAAAAAGCGAAAGGGAAGTATCCACATGAAATGGCTACGGAGCTGCGAGTCGTGGCCAGCGGCGGCGATATGTTTGGAGAAGGGAGACAGACTTAACGCTCCGCAGGGAATAGGCCATCTTGCAGTTTCTCTGCTGTTCGTTGAAGGCGTCTGGGGGAGGGAGACGTTGGTTGCTCGGATACAGAGGCCTGCTGTTGCGGTTGCAGCTGAAGCCTGGACCTCGGATTTCGGGATTTCCGTTATCTGTTTCCCTCGCTGCGAAGCGGGCAGCAATATTCTGCGGTGAAAACAGTCACAGAGCTGGCAATTCGGGTGGTGGGTAAAGCTGGGTCCCGCCAGCGCTGACACTGGGCGGAGGAGGAGCAACGGCTGGAGGGATTTTTTTAAAAACCTTCAACAGCCCTTTCTAGTGCATCCATAGAAACCAAACACAAGGAGCAGCAGTTAAGAGAGAGTTGGTTCGATTCTATATGATATATGTATTTCTGTTCAGTTGTTTGATATCCTGAGACGCTTAATTCCTCTTTAAAACAAATTTCGTGCCAAAACCTGGATTGCTTCCCCACTTTTTTTGTTGTTTGAGTGAATATATAAGACGAATCGAGCCAGTCCGGCGCCTTTGAAAGTTTCCTTTTTTTTCCCCCCAGGTAGGTTGTGATTTTTGGATCCTGTATTTAAATTTGAAGGCTAAACCCAAAAAAAAACTGCAGTTGCTGGAAATCAGAAACAAAAACAGAAATTGTTGGAAAAAGTCTGCAGGTCTGGCATTATCTGTGGAGAGAATTCAGAGTTAACGTTTCGGGTCCAATGGCTTTTTGTTTTAAATTTGAAGCGTTTGATTCGTACATTGTCGGGAAATCAGTCGTGGGCACAGGCTGCTATAACTGGGATGATTTCGGTATTTTTGTTCTTCAGAACGTGGCATTGCTGTGACTCCACTTCTCTACAGTCAGTTGCGCTACCAGACAGAGAGCCTGCCATTTGGATTCTGCACAAATTTAATATTCTTTCAGACTTCATCTTAATACGGTGCCAACCCCTTAACCGTTACACTCATTAAATTTATGGAATTGAGATTAGGAAAACAATGAGTCTTTTGAAACATTTTTAAAGTCTGCATTCCTTTTGCAGAAATGTAGTAATCTGCTATCTCAGATGCAATAGCCTAATAAGGGATTTGAAATGTTTTTAAAGGTTGCAGGAGCATTTTTTTATACCATGATGGCCAAACTGTTGAGCTGGTGGACTGATAGTTTAGAGACCCTGCAGTGGCCTGAGGAATTAAAGGTTTTCATCCCCAACTTCGCCCAAAAGTTTATTTCATTCATCAAATAAAGTTACTGCAATGACCCAGGTAATGATGTCACTACAATGGCTCTTTTGTAAAAGGTAAAGTGAGGGAGTTGGCTAAGCTCAGTTGGCTGGACTGTTGGTTTGTGATACAAAGTGATGCCAACAATATGGGCTCAATTTCCCACACCAGCTGAGGTTACCATGAAGGATTCTCTTTCTCAGCCCTCCCCTTGCCTGAGGTATGGTGATCCTCTGTTCAACCATCATCAATTGTCTCTTGAATGAGAAAGGAACCCCGTGGTCTGGTAAGAGTATGATGACTTTACCTTTTTATAGTACATATAAAACGAAGTGACTTATTTTCTTATTTTCAATAGTTACTTGTTTCAGTTGTGCATATTTGACATTTGTGCATGGGGCAGTTTCTTTTTAAAGTGCTTTTCTTTATGTTTTTAGATATCACCTTTACCAGATCCTTACCAAACCAGAAGCAAAATACTGCACATGTTAGAAATCTGAAATTTAAAACAAAAACAGAAAATGCTAGAAATCTTTTTAGAGACTGTGAACAGTTCAGGCTGATGGCCTCACATCAGAGCTAAATGTGTAATAACTTGGAGGAGGTGATGCCTTGTGGTATTATCGCTAGCTTGTTAATCCAGAGACCCAGATAATGTTCTGGTGATCTAGGTTCAAATCCTGCCATGGCAGAGGGTGGAATTTGGATTCATTAAATATTTGGAATTAAGAGCCTAATGATGACTATGAATCCATTGTTCATTGTTGGAAAAACCCAGCTGTTTCACTCATGTCCTTTAGGGAAGGAAATTGCCATCCTTACCTGGTCTGGCATACATGTGACTCCACATCCACGGCAATGTGGTGGTCTCTTAATGGCCTTCTGGGCAATTAGAGATGGGGCAATAAATGCTGCCTAGCCAGTGTCGCCCTCATCCCATGAATGAATAAAAGAAAAAAAAATGACATAGGCAAGACTAGGGATTGTCAGAAACTAGGAACTAAATTAAAGAACAGGGCCTCAAGGGTTATAATCTCCAGATTACTGTCAAAGCCATGCGCAAATCAGCATGGGGACGCAAGGATAAGGGAAGTAAACATGGCTAAAAGAGTGGTGCAGGAAAGAGGGGTTCCTTTTTATAGGGCACTGGCATCAGTATTAGAACAGGAGGGATCTGTACCATTGGGACCAATGTTCTCGTGAAAAGGGTAAATAGGGTGGTCAACAGGACTTTAAATAAGAAAGTGTGTGTGTGTGTAAGGGGGGGTGGGGGTGAGGTGGTGGGAGAGCGGAAGGGTAAAATGCCAAGAAGTATAGCGGCCAATGGGAAACAGAGCAGCAGGTTAACATCTGTGGGGTGGATTCAACTGCATGGAAAAGTGTGAAAAAAATGAAAATAGAGGAGAACTCGGGAGAGGCTATTAAAGTCTCCAGCACACAAAATAGGACAGAGTGTTTGGAAAGGATTAAATCAAACTTCAGCCACAGCGTGGTAAATCTATGGAATTCATTGCCAGAGACAGCTTTGGAAGCCAGGTCATTGAGTATATTTAAGATAGATTCTTGATTGTCAAGGGGATCAAGGATTACAGGGTGTAGGTGGGAGAATGGAGTTGAGAAACTTATCAGCCGTGATTGAATGGCAGAGCAGACCTGATGGCTCGAATGGCCTATTTTCTGCTCCTGTATTTTATGGTAATAACAACCTCAACGTGACAGTCCAAATAAAAAAACTTTTTTTAATAGTTGACCCAAGAAGCTGTGGGCCACGTGATCCGAGGCAGTAGGTGTCTTCTAGGTTATTGTGTTGTATGTGCATATTACAAATATATTTATTCCTGTCCGTATTTACGAACTTTCCATCTGAGACACTTGGATTATAATCAAAAGTGGTAACTGTAACTGTGCTAAACATTTGTCTTGGGTCCCTAATCAATGAATAGAGGTCAGGAATCAAATCTGGGACTATACTGCTCTATATATCTCAGTGCGGTATTTAGTTACTGGACGATAATTGAGCCAAATCTTCTGGTTTTTGAATTGGTGACTGGGTTTGCGACTGAATAAGAACATAGGAAACTTGTTACAGTCCTGTCAAGCTTATCTATATGGAAGTAGCTTGGAAGGTTAGTGGCAATTCCACTGGCTCTGGGATCCTGTGTGATCATCTGACTCTGAGTTGGAGTCAGAAGCTTAAGACAGTTCTGTAGTACTTACCTGAATAGTTATGCATTAAATGATTTAGATTGAAACCTGGTGTAATACCTTGGTAATATCACAGCTGACCTAATTCAACGAGCAGGCAGACACATGAGTTGAATGATGCAGGAGAATGTCTTAACAGTGCAAAATTGCCAGCTGTACTAGGATTTGGTCTAATGTTCTTTCAGTTTTCTAATTGTGGTCTTTTGTGTGTTGTCTCTAAGTTTGGTAGCAGGACCTTCAACTGCCTCAATTATTTGGGAACATCTGAACATCCTCTCAAATCTTTCTTCATACCTTTTTACAGCCATCTTAAAACACCCTTCTGCAATCAAGCTGTAGGTCAATTTGCATAACCCTCCCTCAAAGGGTGCTGTCCACTTATTTTATCATACGCTCTGGAAAAATATTCAACTTCATAAACTTTCAATAAGTAATGTATATAACTTGATTCTAAAGGGGATTTTCATCTCTTTAGAGTATGGAATCTCTATCCAAATGCGGCTACATAGGAAATCCACTTTCAAGCTTGGAAAACATTTCGTTTACTTCTGTTGATGTTCAACAGAAGGCAGTGCCTCATGTGACAACCACTGAATCAAGAAACCATGATGAAGCTAATGTGATTAGCCTGGCTGCCAATAGCAAAGGTATATTTATAGATGGGGAAAGGGTTGTTAACATTTACAATATTGTTCAAAATATAAAATGTAGAGGACTATGTTTCGAATATTTCAGTAGACTCAAATAATGAGGCAATACTTTGCATTTCCAGTCTTTTTTGGATCTGTATCGTCATCTTTTATGGCTATAGGTAGCGTTGAATTGAAATACAGAATAATATTAATTGACCATCTGTATCTCAACCTTGAACATACTTACTGACCCAACCTCAACATCCCTCCGCAACAAAGAATTCCACAGAATCACTACCTTCAGAGAAGAAATTCCTTCTTACCTCTGTCTTAAATGGGTGATCCTTTATTCTCTTTATTTTCTTTAACTCATGGGATGTGGATGTCATTGACTGAGCTAGCGTTTACTGCCCATCACTAGTTGTCCTTGATGAGGTGGTGATGAACTGCCTTCATGAAGCACTGTAGTCCATGTGTAAGGTGGAAGGTGTGGTGTCAGCCGCGTTCCACCCTTGGCTCACTTATTGTTTTGCACTGCCTTGGACTCCACTACTCTGGCCTCTGCTGCTACCCAGGTCCCAGTTTCAAAGGAAGCTGGACTGTTGGAATCTGAGTCCCTGGAACCTGAGCTGTTATTTTCCAGGTAGGCGGCACAGCATTTGCTGTGCAGATCCAAGGAGAATAAACTGAATTGGAACAACTGCTACCTACTTACATTAGAGACACCAGTGGAAAAAAAGAACCAAATCTGAGCAAAGTGGAGAAATTCAGGTAGATGGAAGGGTGGACAAAGGGGTTGGTTTAGAGTGAGGGAAGGTTGAGTTAGGTGGACTGAGTAGTATGAAAGGGAAGGCTTGACAGGGAATGGGTTTGAGGGAGAGATGAGTTGAGTGAATGCGGGTTTGGATGCTGTTGGAGGGAAAGGCAAAGCGAATGGGATTTCATAGTGATAGAGGGAAGGGTTGGGAGAAGGAAGAACATGGATTTGGAGGGAGGTAGTGAGTGAGTGAAGGGGAAGAGATCTGGGAAGGCGCTGTTGCTGAGTGAATGTAATCAGCCCACACAAACTCAGTGTGTGTCGGGAAGTGGATGGAGAGGGTCTTCACTGAGATTTCTAGGGAAAATGGAGATCTTCACTGAAATCTAAGTGAGTAGATAAAATAAAACTTCTGCAAAGTATTTTGAAAACACATTATTATCATATAATGTCACTATACACCTTTAATGCTTTTGTGTATTGATTAGTTTTATTTTCCATCATGATGATTTTCAAGAGATTTTCAATAAATATTTGTTCATGGCTGTGGACATTACTGGCATTACAGCATTTTTTCCCAATCCTAAATGTTCTAGAGAAGATGGTGGTGAGTTAAAGTGACGTTAGTTTGGAAAATAGCTCAAAGCACTGCTGTAATCCTTTGTTTTGTGCCTGAATAAACCAGCAAGGTCATGGCCTGTTTTTGATGTGGTCTTTCTGTTGTATTATGTGCATGAACTGCATTGAATGCAGAAATGCTGAAGTCATGTTGGTGAATTTATACAAATGCATTTTTCCACTGTCTTGATGTTAATGGAAGGTGCACAAAGGGAAAACTACTTGTTTTTATTCACTTGAAAGCTAATGATTCCAACCCATCTAAAGTGGCCCAAAAACATTTGTGTTTCACTGCAGATCCTAGAAGTACTGTCATACAACATATTCCTTGTCACAAATAATTTTGAACGTTTTTGTCCTGTGTTATTCTCACCTCTATTCTGCCTACCAATCATAAAGCTGCCAATAACAATTTCTGTGTATTTATTCTCAAAATCCCTTTTAATTCAGTACAGCTCCATTAAATCTCCGCTTACCTCTCTCTGATCTGAGGGAACCCCAATAAGTAAGTTCCTTGCCAAGTTGCAAGACGTTGCTAATCTGACTATATTGCTGTTCCTTTACCATCACTGAATCAGAATTCTGCACCTCCTTTCTTAAAATCACTGTGGGAGTCCCTACAAGGACTAAGTGATTCAAGAAGGCACTTCCCAACTTTTCCCAGAGCAATTGGGAATAAGCCACAAATGCTGATTGAGTCAGTGATGCCAATATCCCATGAACAATTTTTTCCTAAAAGAAAGTTATTGTGGCTTCTCAGCTCTGTCTAGTCTAGTTAGTCAAAATTACCCATGTGACAACCATCCTGTGACTTTTTCAAGTGAAATTAATTCTAAGTTTGGACTCTTGTGGAACTAACCACATAATTGGAAACTTAATTGAGATCTAAGCTGTTTTCCTCCCCAAAAGTCTAGCCTCACTATGAAGTATTTTTTTCTGTTTCCAGCTATAGTTTTGGCTTTGAAAAATCTTCAGGAAAAGATTCGGTGTTTAGAAGTGGAACGTGCTGAAGCTGAAAAGAAAGTACAAAGTCTGAGCTATGAAGCCATTCAGTACAAACATATACCAGAGCAAGGAAAGAAAAATAACTCCAGAATTGAAAAGGGAGCATCTAATGGTGAATATGAATGTGGTTTTGCTTTGTGCAATTGTTTTGGATTTTAAAATGTTGTTATCACCAACTTCAGCCAAAAGCCCAAGTAAAGCCATGCTGTGGAATGCAGCCTAGTTTTAATATAAATCTATAAAATGGTTCTGTATGGAAAGGTCGTCATTTAAGGTGCATTCCTATTTGCCCTTGAGAAGGTGGTAATAAGCCACCATCTTCAATTCCTGTATGTATGATAAAGATACTCATGCAGTTCAGTTAGGCACTGCATAAAAGGTCAGTCTGTGTCTGTGTTCTTCACGTAATCTGCTCCTAATTTCAATTTTAACACTGCCAACAGCTGCGCAGTGAAAATCAACAAAGAAGGGTGAAAAGAGAAACAGTGACAGACTATACTAACAGTCTGTAGACACTAAGGTTTTAATAGATCCTTCCTCTTTCTCTGAGAAGCTGGAACAGTCTCTCTTTTTACCATTCTCATTTTTCCTGTCAGTGAAGCTGGACCGCTTCTGGAGTTCCCTTATTATCTGTCCCCATTGGGAAGGCAGACAAGATGATCTACTTCTGAACTTGTACCAGTTCTACCCTTCAGATGAGATGTCTGAAGCTGAGAGTGCTAATTTTCTTTTCAAAGTTTTTGAGATTTGCCATTTTCCCTAATGCCTCTTATTATGTAGTGTCAGTAGTTTGTTGTTATGTGAGTTGAGATTACAGATATTGAGGAACAGGAGTATTCTTCACTTTTACGTACTTTTTAAAAGCTACTCTCGTATGACCTGTTCTTTATTTATTTTATTATTTCTGTGAGTACCGTGTCAATGCTGATGAATCAAGTGGTCAAACTGCCGCTGATTCCCTGTGGCTAGCAATCCAACCTTCTGCCTCTTGCAAATATTTGACAGCAGCAGCTAGAACATTCCAAAATCATAAGAAATAGGAACTGATGTAAGTCATTCAATAAATTAATTACTGATTTGATTGTAGCCTTAATTCCATTTTCCTACCTAACCCTGATCTGTTTAATTCGGCCTTGAATATATTCAGTGATCCAGCTTCCACTGCTTTCTGGGGAAGCAAATTCCAAAGACTACCAGTCATTTAAGGAAAATATTCCTCCTCATCTCCTTAAATGGGAAACCCCATATTTTGAAACTGTGCCCCTACTTCTTGTTCTAACTCTCAGCATCTTGCGTTTCAATGAGATCAGCTCTCATTCTTCTAAACTATGATAAGAATAAGTCCAATTGACCTAATTCCAAGAATCAGCCTAGTGAACTTTTTCTGAACTGCATCTAATACAAGTAAATTCTACCTTTAAAAAAATTCAGGAGACTAAAACTGTTCATGTTTTCTGGGTGTAGTCTCACAGGTTTTCTGTGCCATAACAAGAAATTCCTACCTCTGTACTCCATCCCCCTTGAAATAAAGGCCACTACTCTGTTTACTTCCCTAATTACTTGCTGACTTCTTGTGATTCATGTACAAGAACAGCCTGATAACACCAGAAAAAAAAATTTGACAATCTGTCTTCATTTAAATAAAATTCAACAAAATTGTCTCTACCGAAATGGATAACTTCACATTTTCCCACATTATAGTCTCATCGGCCAAACTTCAATCAACTTAATTAACCTAGCTCTGTTGCTTTGTGCACTAGTTGCATCTTCCTCACAACTTGCTTTGCTACCTATCTTTATATCATTGGCAAATTTGGCCCCAGTACATTCAAACCCTTCATCCAAGTCCCTTGCTAGGGAATTCTTGAAAAGCAGTTAATGACTTATACCTTAACCTCATGCTTGAGACTGGAAACAACTGAGAATGTTTTTTTTTTTTGGCTGATACCTGGCTGCGCAAGATTATGGAAATTGTCATACACCCGCCAGATAAGAACCAATGAAATAGGAGCAGGGGTAGGCCATCTGTCCCTCAAGCCTGCCCTGCCATTCAATAAGATTGCAGATTCTTTATGTCCTCGTTGCAGCATGCCATCCCATCTATTATTGTATTATCAGAAAATTTGGATAATTTGCACTCTGACCCCTCCTTCAAGTCCTTAATGTAGATAGTAAATAATCAAAGTCCTAGGATTGATTCTTGTGACTCTTGCTAGTTACATCTTTCTGTATATTGTCCAATCCTCAATCCATGCTAACACATTTTTCATGAGCTTCAATCTTGTGCATTTATCTTTTATGTGGTACCTTACCAAATGCCTTCTCACAACATCTACTGGTTCCCCTTAATCAACTGTACTTGCTATATCCTCAAAGAATTCTAGCAAAATTGTCAAACATGACTGTGTGTTTTTAGATGACATACTTGTGGAATGTTTTGCATGAGAGTTCACAAGTTGCTGAGGCCAGCTTTCCTACAGTTAGCAGGCAGGGAGCAGACTGTAAGTGGATAACAGCATCCAAGGGCTGTCATCCACCACGGAAATCAATGGATTTATCTCTGACTAGTGGAGATGATACTAAAGTATAGCCAAAGGTATAATAATAATAATAATGATAATATTATTATTGTGGATCAAAGGAAGTGATATTGATAAATTGGTAGAATTGGAGGTGGGAGGCAATCACTGATGTGAATAACTGGGGCACATTTGTATTTTTTAGAAAAACAGAAATAATTGCAATTTGAGGGAGGTTAAATGATGTGGAAGGACAGAGCAATTTGGGAGTTTGGCTTCTCAAAATCTCTGAAAGCACCACCTGAAATGGATAAGCATATAGCAAATGTCAATGGAATGCTGAGTTTCTTGGCAAGGGGTATAGAATATAACAATCAAGATTTGTTAACATTATGGTGGGATTGAACAGATGAAATAAGCATTCTTTTTCCAGTGGTAAAAGGTGATGCAGATTGAATGAGATTTGGGACAGAAAGCAGGAGAAACATTTTACCTAGTGTGTTGTGAGGCTAAGCAATGTATAACTGGAATTGGTCGATGAAACAGGAATCATGGTGGCTTTTAAGAACAAGGTAGATATGTAGTTGAATGATGGGGATAAGGGATCGGGCCACTGCTCTTGTGGAGCATTAAACCCCAATACTGAAAGGATGATTCACCTGATTCTCTGTTGTAATTCTGTGGTAGATATCAAGCAGGAGCTATGTTTTTAACTGGTGACATCATATCCCTGATGAGGCATAGCCACTCTCCAGGCATAAGGAAGGTAAAGCAAAAATATTGAAGATTTGAAGGAGGTTGAGAAATCCAATGGCTCATTAAACAATGAAACAAAACTGTGTTATTGAACCAATTCTAGATAACTTAATTATTGTTCTTTATTCAGAACTTGCTGTTCAGCTGGCAAATGTTGAAGACCGCTGCTCACTTTTGGAGAAACAGTTAGAATATTTGAGGACGATGGTGGACCATACAGAAACTGAGAAAAACATTTTATTGGAGAAACAGGTGAATATGCCAAATTACGATTCTCTTTATTTGGGTTATGCATTGTATCTGTTGTTTAAAAATAAAAATGCCTTTATGTGTGCATCCAGAGCCATATTGCCTACACCAGTAGCATGGGATATCACTCCCACAACTAATTGCACCCTATACGTTGGATCCTGAGTAGGTTCCAGGCTGTCTTACAAGCCGTTTGGATGTGTACATCTGTCGTTTGTCATTTAAAATCAGTAGACAGGATGTATATTGTGAATGAAAACAATGTTGCTGGAAAAACTCAGCTGGTCTGGCAGCATATGTGAAGAAAAAATCAGTTAAAGTTTCAGGTCCGGTGACCCTTCCTCAGAGCTGATGGTGGCTGGAAAAACATCAGTTTGTTTGCAGAAAATAGGGATGGTGGGTGGGGTAGGGAGTAAACGATAGGAAAGAGCCTGAAGAGAGAGAGAGAGAGAAGAACAGTTGGACAGACAAAGGAGCTGCTAACGATCAGGCTGGGAGGGTGAATAGTTGTTAATGGGGACTGTTAGTGACTAACAACAGGTGGTGTGTAATGGCAGGCTGTGTGATAACAAGGCCAAGGCAGTAGTGGGAGGATGGTAACAAATTTTTGTGGAAAGCCAAATTTGAGGAGGGTGATCCTGAATCCTTCCTAGTTTTCAGAGTTCAAGGCCTTTGTGAGGCTGAAGAAGGCCATTTACAGAAACTGCTGCTGATCTCTAGCCTGTTCTTTTTTTTTTGTCTTGCTGTGATGATTATGTCCTCTGTGCCTGTTCATGTACATAATCTGCACTGTAATTCTGGTAGGAGCTCTTCAGCTGCTGGGAGGGGCAATTGGGAAATTGACATCTGGCCTTACTTATAGCCTTATTTCATTCTGTATCAGATAATTATCCACAAGTTACTTAAAACATGAAATGGGCTTTGCCCCTCATCACTTCTTGTGTCCGAAGTATTCCATGCTCCAATAGCTCTCTACATGAAAACATTTCTCCTGACTTCTCTCCTGATCTTCAGTGACTTCTTAAGTTGATGAAACTTTGTTACTATTTCTAACAGAAGAAAGTATTTTTGTATTCTCTCCATCAAAACACTTCAGAATTTTTGAACCTTCTGTTGACTTTTGGACCATTTTTTCTTGAAGAATCGTTTGCTTTTCATTAGGTTAGTCTTTGACTGAGATCATCCACTGAGTCGGTATATGGTATATTGCCATATGCTGCAAACTCAATTAGTTTTATTGAATGTTTATCAGATACCTGTGCGAGAAGATTTCTCCGTTAGTATGAGATGGTTAAACATATTTGAATGTAATCATTTTATTATCCAATGTTTCATAATAATTATCTCGAAATAAATCATATATTTTGACCTCTAGACCTCACTGCAGATGGATAGACACTGGAACCATGCAGAACTGCAATCAAAGCTTGAAAAACTGGAAATCCTAGAACAAGAGTGTCTAAAAGTCAATGCAACACAGACCAGAGCTGAAGTAAGTAATGTATTTTAATTTAAAGTCAGACAACAATAAATAGGAACCAAATTTTTTAATCATTTTTCATTCCTTAAACTAATATTGGCAAATTCCAAAGTTAGCAAGGGGTACCTCGTTGCTGTCAATCTCTTGCAAGTGAAGAGTTATGCCTGACAATTGGGGAAAAGTACCATAATATTTGAATAGTCAAAGCACTTTATGTAGTAACAGAAGTTGTTATAAGATTTAGAAACAGGTGAGTATTTACTAACTTACCTGCATTTACTAATGCGCTGTTGGCAGCATCCAGTTGAAGAAGGTCAGCTCTTTTTCAGCAATAATGTTTATCTGAGGTTTTTCAAATGTTAAGACACTGAAAAATGTAGATCTCTACATATGGACTTTCAGCAGGTCTCATTTGTTTTTCCACAAGGTTCAGGAAGTATTTTTATAAATTTGATTGACATTACTTGAGCACTGGTCTCTTGGTGTACCAATTGCCGACATATGAATAGCAATTTATATTGGTAGGTGATGGCCAAGTGGTATCATTGTTAGACTATTAATCCAGAAACCCTGCTGATGTTCTGGGGACCCGGGTTTGAATCCACCACAGCAGATGGTGGAATTGGAATTCAAAAAAAAAACTGTAATTGTGAATCTATTGGTCACCATGAAATCATTGCCGATTGTTGGAAAAACCCATCTGGTTCACTCATCTGCCGCCCTCACCTGGTCTGGCCTACATGTGACTCCAGACCCACAGCAAAGTGATTGACTCTCAACTACCCTTTGAAATGGCCTAGCAAGCCACTCGGATGTACCAATCGCTACAAAAACTCAAAGAAATGAAACTGAACGTATCACCTGGCATTGACGTAGGCACTGGAAAAGACAATGGCAGAAACAGCCCTGTCGACCATGCCAAGTCCTCCTCACTAACATATGGGCGTTAGTACCAAAATTGGGAGGGCTGTCTCACAGATTAGTCAAGTAACAGCCTGACATAGTCATATTCTACAAGAGCAGGCCAGAACCTGGGAATACTGCAGCGAGTAACTTATCTCCTGATTCCTCAAAGTGTGTCCATCATCTCCAAGGCACAAGTCAGGAGTGTGATGGAATACTCCCCACATGCCTGGATGAGTGCAGCCCCAACAATGCTCAAGAAGCTGTCCATCCAGGACAAAGCAGCCTGCTTGATTGGCATTAAATCCACAAGCATTCACTCCCTCCACCACCGACGCTCAGTAGCAGCAGTGTGTACTATCTACAAGATGCACTGCAGAAATTCATGAAGGATCCCCAGACAGCACACTCCAAACCCACGACCACTTCTATCTAGAAGGACAAGGGCAGCAGGTATATGGGAACACCACCACCTCCAAGTTCCCCTCCAAGTCACTCACCATCCTGACTTGGAAATATATTCCTTCACTGTCGCTGGGTCAAAATCATGGAATTCCCTCCCTATTAGCTTTTAGGGTCAACCCATAGCTGGAGGACTGCAGTGGTTCAAGAAGGCACCTCGCCACCATTTTCTCAAGGGCAACCAGGGATGGGCAAGAAGTGCTGGCCAGCCAGTGATGCCCACATCCCACAGATGAATTTTTTAAAAAAATGACAGGCTTGAGTTTGTAGTTGAGATTCATGTACAATCCTGTGTGAATAAGCAGGTTGCCAAAACCAATTTCTAGTTTTTGTTCTCTTCATTGCCAAAGAAACACAAGATGACCTTATTTTAAAAGGAGGTTTTCTTTTTTCAGTGTAACTTTCTGTTGTGATGTGTTCAGTTTTAATTTCTATCACTTTTAGATTGCTATAAATGTCTTTCAATTCTAGAAGAAAATTAATGAACTGGAACAGAAACTTCAGGAAGAAGAACATCAGCGTAAACTTATACAAGATAAAGCAGCTCAGGTGAGTGGAGAAAAACTGACACTTCATACTAATTTTTTGATTTTCTTTTGAGGAGAAGTTAAGTAGATTGGGCATGTACTCGTTGGAATATAGAAGTATGAGAGACGACCTTATTGAAACGTACACGCTTGATGGTATATGCGAAAAGATTGTTTCTCCTTTATGGGAGAGTCTAGGACTAGAAGGCAGAGTTGCTGAGTAAGAGCCTTCACGTTTAAGACAGAGATGAGGAATTTCATCTTGCAGAATGTAGTGAACCTGTTGAGTTATTTACCACAGACGGCTGTTGAGGCTGGGTCAACATGTCCATTCAAGACTGAGATGGACAGATTTTTAATCAGAAAGGGAATTGCGGGTTGTGGGGCAAAAGCAGAAAAATGGAGCTGAGGATTATCAAATCAGCATCAATCTCATTGAATGTTGGAGCAGACTCAATGGGCTAAGTGGCCTGCTTCTGCACCTTTTGTCTCATGATTAGCCCTCATAAGACAGTCCCTCCATACCTGGTATCAGCCTAGTGAACCTTCTCCGAACTGCCTCCAACATATTAATGTCTTCCCTTGGATAAGGGACCTAGAACTATTTGCAATATACCAGCTAGGGTCTGTCTAGTGCCTTGTATAGTTTTAGGAAAAATCTCCCTGCTCTTATACTCTATTCCCTTTCAAATCAAGACTAACATTCCATTTACCTTCCCTCTTACCCACTGAATCTGGATTCTAGCTTTTTATGAATCGGGGATGTGGGGTCCAAAATCCTCTGTTCTGTAATTTTCTGCAGTCTTTATCCTTTTGAATAGTATTCAGCTCTTCTTTTAAAGTGCATGACCTTGCATTCATGCACAATTTATTCCATCTGCCATGTTTTACTCCATTCACTTAACCGTTATATCCCTCTGCAGACTCTCCATCTCAGCATCATCACTTGCATTCCTATCAATTTTTGTGTCATCACAAACTTTGCCAGTTTTTCTGATTTTGCAGTATTTGTAGTTTTTTTGCTTTGATCTTTTTTATTTACTGTTTATGAAGTCATCTATGCACAAAATAACTCGTGTAAAAATCCATGAGGTTTTATATTTTAAAAAAGTTCTGAAATTCCCCTCTTCCTTTTGGACAATTTTTATTTCTGTAAATTTGTAATGCTTCTTTCTGTAGTAGAATTGTTGAAGTGTAAAGAGTGAAAACTTACATCAGAACAGTTATTCCAATTGTTTTTCTTTTCTGTTAATTCAAACAAGGCTGCGTTTGCTGACCCCACATGTGCATTACCGGATACGGCTGTGAAAGGGGAAGACTGGACCAGATTGGGGTGGGTGGTGTTCCCTTCCACCCCTTCGCCAGTCCCCACTGCCCCATCTGTAATAAGTTTTCACAGCCACAGTGCATATGTGTCCTGTATCTAATGACTTACTTGTTAAAGGGTTAACTTGGGCTTTGCTGTGCTAAGCCAGGTGCTGATGTACACCTTGCTGATTTAAGGTGCTGGTCTGGTGGATTGAGTTTTGGAAAAGAAACTGTGGTGATGTAAGGTCCTTTCCTCATATTACTAGGTAGAGGGACCTAAAAATCTTTGGTTCAAAATTACTTTGTCTGATTTCAAACGTTATTGCTAATGCTGAATGTTTCTCAATCATATTGTTTTCAGCTTTTGGGAATTGTTAACATCATGTACCTTTCTCATTCTAGTTTTCATGGCTTATGCTTTGCTTTCTTTATAATAATCCTTTTAGGCTTTCTTAACAAAAATAATGCACTGTTAGCATAAACTAAATTATTTCACAAGTCATTAAACTGTTCCTATGCTGTAAGTAAAAGTGGTTGTCGGTGACAAATTTTATGGCTACGTGCTCTGTTAGGAGTACTTTGTCATGCCACAGCTCCATTTTTTTGAGGAGATATTTAGTCTGTGAGCTATGTACAGAGGGTTCTGCTATAATGCGATAGTAGCTTTCTTGCGCAACATTGAGTGATAGAAAATGCACCATAGAAATAACAGGGCCTATGGGAAAAGCAGGGTTAGGGGCAGAACATCAAAAATTATCACTCAAAAATTGCTCAAAAATCACTCCAAAGATAGCACAATTTGAATAAATGTTTAATTCAAATCTAATAATGAAATTAAAGTAAATTTAACGCCTTATCTTGAAAAAATGGTTAAGATGGCTTCATGGGGGAGGAGGTTTTGAGGTTGCGCTATAGTTAGTGCAGGATCTGAGGGTTGTTGTCGTTGTCCTCGTCCTCATCCTCATCCTCATCCTCATCATCATCTTCAGGTGCAGTTGTGGTTGCAGGGTTAGGGCGGAAAATAGTTAATGTAGAAGTGGATGGCTGTGGTTCGTTGTTTTCTGACTATCTTGGGGGTTGGCTTAAAAAAGACATCCCGTTTTTGCAGCTTTGCCCTTTATCTTCTTTCGTGAAGAAGCTGTTCATAGGGGCCAGATAAGATCTTATTCCATGAACTGCTACCCTTTTGCATTGTAATTGTTGACCTCCAGGAGCTGTAACTGCTTCTCAATTTCCATCAGGATAGGAGATAAAACAGAAGTGAAGCACTCTCGTGGTGCTACATCCTGGACTACTTCATCTGCAGCTTCCACTCTGCTCCCTCCGCGACAGGTTGTCAATAGATCAGCTGTAGAGTGGTCTTCCCAGTGGGACTCAAGCAGCTCTTCAATGTCCTTACTGTCCACTTCTTCAAATCTAACTGGCTTTGCAAGATCAGCACAATGTTCTTTGATGCTTGGGAGCTCCTCTGACAGATCAAAGGTTTTAAAATCTTGAAAGAAATCTGGGAGTAGCTTCCACCAAATTGCATGCAAGCATTCCTTACTGACATCACCCCAGGTCTCCCTGATAGTGTCAATTGCATTATATTAAATATAATATATTAAATATAATAATTAAATATTATTAATATATTGATATTAAATCTCTTTGAGAATGAAGAACACTGCCCTTATCTCCCTCAGTGGCTGTAATCAACCCTTAAATGTGCACCTTAAATAATAAGCTTCAAAAGCTGCCATTGCACCCTTGTCCATGGGTTGAAGGAGAGAGGCCGTGTTTGGGTGCAGAAGTAGCTCTTTGATGTTTTCGGAAAGCTCACCAATGGTGGAACGATAGCTTGGTGCATTACCCAGGATGAGGAGAATCTTGAAATCCAATTTTTTTTTTTCCCTGCAATACTTTCTAAAAATATCTTCCAAAACATCATCAATAAGGTCACTGATGAAATCACATTATAGCCAACACAAGTTCACGTTTTAGAAATAGCATTCCCCCATTTGTCAGTTGTGTTATAGCCAATTTGCACTGCTGGAACACGCATTATAGCAGAACTCCTTGTTGTACCATTTGCAGACATGCAGTTTTTTTGTTTAATAATTGTTAAACTGGAACTAAAAAGAATTGAAGATTTATTTAGAATGTTGGTAAATCGTAAGGATTTTGCAATGTGTCATTATCTAGATACAAAAACATTCAATTATATACTTAAACTTATTTTTATTATCTTTGCAAATTGTTGAAAATTCTTCATGGGACAAACTGGTATGTTTATAATGTCTAAGTAATAGTGCCCAATTTAAATCTAGACTGTCAAAAATATTGCAAAAGACTTGAGCATTTTAGGAACTACTTTTAATACTTGTGTCTTTCCAGCTTCAGACTGGACTTGAAATAAACAGAATACTTTTGGGATCATGGTCTGTAAAGAAAAAAAAGAAAACCAAGAAAAGGAGAGACACTATGAAGGTGAGGGAGCGGTGACTGAAATAATTTGTAAATAAAGGCAACTGTTACTGCATTTTTACAGTTTCAGTTTCAAGAAAGTCTTTATAAATTATTTTCACACTTTTAGATATTCCCTATGCAATGTCCTATACAAGGACAGAAAATAGATTCTTATTTATTTCCAGATTATAAGTCTATAAATCTTAAGGTTTTTTTGAAGTGACTAGCTATGTTGCTCAACTTGGTAGAATTTTCTTCTCAACATTGAGGCAGAAACAAAAATACACAGGTGCATCATTTAGTTCTGGTGACTGGTTTGATCTTGTAATTTTGCTTAGGTATGGAAGGCAGGGCTCAGCAACCTGCCCAATTCCATTCAGTCCCAAATAAAAACTGTTTAATTACCTTAATTGCTATGTTATTGAGGGCCAGTTTTGTGCTTGGTGAGTATTCATGAGTACTACAATGGCTCTGAAACAGGCCAAATAGATACAAGTGGCAACAACGAATGGAGCCAGTCATGGCTGTACCATTCGTTTTGGTGGGTCCACGAAAGGGTGCTCAGCTGAATGTGACGCACAGCCATTGCTATACTGTTACCATTAGATGAGCAAATCTAGGGGACCAAGTGGTCTGCTAATGGAGGCGTTGCAACCTTTGACGGATTGTGAGAATTTATGGAGGGGAGGCCCATTAAACATTGTGACTGCAAACAAAGCAATAGCTGGGCATGCGATTAAATAGATGATGACATTCAGCATCTGCAGGAACTGATGCAGAGCAACAAAGGTCATCCTCTTGGCACAGACTATGTTAAGAATGAAGCAACCTGAAAATGAGAGAGCATTCCTGCTGAAGAAGAGCTGCACCTGTCTCACAAGTGACAGCACAAATTGCACCTCAAAGATCACTGCCCTATTTATACTTTCAAATAAATGTGGCTTTGCAGGCATAAAGGATATGGATTTGTCTCCATCTGTGGGTTCCAGCAACTGCAGAGCACCATTAGTTGCAACCATGTGACTATCAAGACCCTGAATGAGCAGCCAGTGAGTTTCATTAACTGGGAGGGATTTAGCTCGTATATAAGAAGAGCTTTCTGCCCGTGCTCAATAATCTGACAGCTCCATTGACTGCTTCATTGTACAGCACTACTGAATGCCACAGCTCTTCATGCTATTACCAGAACTACATGAATGTATTCTGGGGGACCTGAGACAGAGCCATAGAAGTGCTTTAACAAAAGCCATCTGCTCACAAGACTACCACTGAGCACATCATCAGGCTTCTGAAGATCTAGTTCCAGTGCTCTACAGTCATAGTGTGCCCTTGCATATACTTGTGCAAGGATCTTGAAGAGGATGGACCAAATGGTCGTCTCCTGCATTGTAAACTCTGAGTCTGAGATGGAAAGGGAGGGAGGTGCAAAGTATTATGATGCTTTTCCTATGCATGGGAGGTAGCTGAAATTGACTCGGGTCAAAGCTGTCATCAGGATAACTTGAACTACATTATATCTGATGTCAACACATTTCACCAGAATAGTAGTCATTCAGCAGGATAATATACACTTATCACTCCCTTTGATGCCTCTGTGAGAAAGCATCCATTAAATACAACCTTGAAATAATTCATTCTTTGAGGCAGTGTTGGCTACTCTTCACTGTCTTGGTGTTTTCAAGTTTAAGTTCAAAGACCATGCCTTCCCTTCACTTTTCTTCCACGCTTGTCATTAAAGAGTTAAGTTCAGATATCTAGGATCATTCTTCCGTTATGCATGCGTTAATTTAGTAATAATAATAATAAGTAAAATTATCCCAGTGAACCACTCTGTGATTACTTGCATGGTGGCTTTCACTCTTAGCTATTTCTACGTGTTTTTCCTTATAGCCTATGGTTGAGATGCTCTTGCAGCAATGTCTGTGGGGTGAATTCTAGGGGCCCCTGTCACATGTACCTTACTGTGTACTTCAGAGGAACCAAAGATATCAATTATGTCCTTCTAAGGGATGGTACTGTGACCTCTGTGACTGTCACAGCTGTTGGGCTCTGTGGAATCTACCCTGTGTGTTTGCACCTGTGATTGCTATAGAGCATTTTGTGCGTAGTGTGCATGTCACTGCACTATTCCTGCATACACTTAAAAGTGTCGCTGCATATGACTCTTGATGAAGGAGTTTACTGTCTTGAGACCCTGCACAACGTTAGTGTTTTATGACCTGAATGGAGTCATGCATTTTAAGCCCAAGACTTTGAACCTCTTCAATGTGTGTGCACACACATCTCAGACTTCTGATTAAAGTAGAGTAATTCTTCGTTATTCTAAAGTTCCTGTGCCTGCACACAGCTAAGCATGTCTGTCCTTCATGCTGCAAGGGTGAATGCCCATAGCTGTCTCTCCTTCCACCTCTATCACTTCCACTATTTTATATATGCCATTCTCCAAACCTAGGGCAACCCTTTCTAGTTGTGATCAACGACCTACTCATATGAGTATCACTGAACTGTGTGCCTGATCCAAGTGTCTGGTCTGTTTTTTTTCTGTCTTGTTTGAGGTTCCTGATGATGCTTCAACACTAGTGTGCTTCCTGGTCACATTCCACCCCCTTGTAGGAGGCATGAAAAGCAGATTGATTACTTGCCTGTGATAGCAGATGTGATTTCAGAACTGAGCTTTCCCAATGCATCTGAGGTTTTGGCATAGCCATGTTGGGAGAAATGTGCTCCATCTACTTCATCTTTGGGTTTCAGTATCTTTTCACCCTCTCCTCCAAGTATTTCCATCTGTCGACTACACAGAGTTGACATTGCATGAAGAGTTATGTTAATTGCTGCAGACTCCTATGCACATCCCATCCCTTGCATTTTGTGGCATTTCCTCTTGCAAGAAAGGTCTGACAATGCCAGCCTCTCTGATCATTGCCAGTGAATCATTTAAATAGGAAGCTACATATATCAGTGCTGCCAAATCCTCAGCAGGCTTAGAGGCATCCCACAGATGCCTTCACCTACCTCCAACACTCTCCTTTCACCAGGACCCCTCCCTTGACCTTTTACCTGCACTTGAAACATTCATGAGAACTGTTAATCATTCAACGACTCCTTACTAATTTGAACCTATTTCCCTCTGACTTGACTAAACTCCATGTTGCCATGTTGTCAGATCCAATCCTGACTTTATCACCAAGCATGCTGATATGATAGTACTGTTGTTTGGCGTACTGAGCTCTACATTGGGAAGGCTGAGCACCAGGTGTCGGACACTTCCTCTGTCTCCCCCAGGACCGTGACCCCACCATCAAGTATCAGGCCATTGTATCCCACAACTGTCATCAATGTCATCCCAAATGGGGATCTCCCGTTGACAACCTCCTGGTTACTAGTCCCCCAGCTCACTTCACCCTTCTCCCCAAAATGCACAAACTGGACTGCCTGTGCAGACCCATTGCCTCTGCTTGTTCCTGCCCCATGAAACTTATTCCTTCCTACCTCAAATCTAATTTTTGTTCTCTTGTCCAGTTTCCCCCCACTTATATCCATGATTCTCCTGACACTTTATGCCGATTTTTTTTTTTTTTTTTTTTTTTTTTTTTTCCCCAAAATTTCCAGTTCCTGCCTCCTCTTCACCATAGACATGTAATCCCTTTTACATGGCCATCTCCATCAAGATGGTCTTAGAACCCTCCATTTCTTCTTGGAAAGAAGACTTGAACCATTCCCATCCACAAATATCCCCCTGCTCCTAGTTGACTTTGAACAACTTCTCTGTGAATTCCTGTCACTTTCCTTAGGTGAAAGATGTGGCCATGGGCCCCAGTCATGTCCGTCTATCTATGGGGTCTCTTTTTGTGCTCAGTGACTTTGGACCGTATGAAATCGCCTGGCATTGATCAAACATGTGCAAGGAAACTTGACTAAAATGTTACCCCCACCCTTCCCCAGTTGATGAATTCTCTGTTGAACACTTTGATGAAGTACTGAGGGTGCCAAGAATGCCGAACATGCTCTGGGTGGGAAAATGCTAAACTGAATACATATTTCAGATTCCGGCAGCGTCAGCAGTTTGCTCTCATTGGATTTTAAGGTAGAGTTAAAATTCTCCAATTTTAAATAAACTAGTGTGCCTTTAGTCTTTCTATTATCTTTTACAAGGAATTTCTTGTTTTTCCAGAATGAGATGAGAAGAGAAAACTCTTGCTCGCCTCGTGTTTCGTCAGGCTGTGCAGAATTTCCATTTGTTGCTGGCACAGTAAGTTTCAGAATGTGAGGTTTTAGGTCAATCTGTTCTTGTATAGGGAGCTGACAATGAAGCTTTAAATTATTTCAAGCATTCATGATGTTCGACGGAGGGTGATAATGTGAAGTAATCTATATGGTACTGTACCCAGTTGTAAGATTGGGTTTTCTGCCTGTTATGTCCTACTACAGTCCATTTTCTACGAACATATATGAAATTCAGAAGAAGTGACAATTGTTCACCCACAAGGGAGTAGATAAATTGGATTGGATTTTGTATATCTAGCTGAGAGATAATGGAGGAGTCTTACAGGTTGGATGCACAAGTTCTTTGCTCAAGTTGTAAAGAAACCGAAAGACTTTAAAAGGAAGAAAGTAAGGAATTTAAGATTTTTTTTTAGGAGATTTGGTTACTGACCAATGATATGGCAACTGTCTCTCAAATATTCAGAGTATAGGAATTGAACCTATTTTCTCTATGATGCACCAAATCCTCGTTAACTATGGGGAATAGGGGCATAGACTTCCTGTGAATACTTAAAAAAAAAAAAACTGGATTACGCTCCAAAGTAACTCTCCTATATACCATGAAGGGTCATGTGATTACACTGGACAAGTTAAATGGGAAAACCTTGGAGTCTGTGCTAACCTCATGAGTACACAGATCAGTGGACAGAAGAGTGAGTGCTTTGCATGTTACAATGGTAAATTATGAAAGCCTTTTTCTTAACCCCCTTCTTTTAAGATTATGCCATTAAGTAGTTTTACCCAAGTTAACGATGCAATTAAATGGGTAGTAATGTCAGCTAAGACTGCAGTACATGTCCCACATGGACGTTAAAGCTATTCTGCATTTGGAGTCAATGTGGTCATTAAAGTCTTATGCAGCTTATCAAAATGTGTTCAGTTCTGTGGAAGCTAAATGTATTGAGATCCTGGTGTGACGAAAGTTACTTTATTTAAAATACATTCTTAAATTGTGCTGTTTTTGTGTCCAAGTCTGTTAGTTCCAGTCATTCTGTCACAGCAAATGTACAAAATGTTTTCCATCTGATGAAGCACTATAACAAAATGACGTTTGATGGAAGACAGAAACTTCCTGTTCAGAGGACACTTCAGAATCTACAAAAAGTGACTTGTGATACTGGCAGAGTGAAGAAAAGGGATCTTCAATTTGTATCCTGTCCCTCATCCTCTTCACCAACTGAGCTTTCTGAACTTCTTTTAGCGTTGCAAGATGAGCTGGGTCAAATGAGCTTGTAAGTATAGAAATACAATCCTAGTCTGCACATCAAATTACAGGACTCTGGGAGGTTGGGGGTGAGTCTGGAGATCTCCAACTCCACCTTAAATTGGTTCAACGCTATCTGTCTTTATTGCCTCCTGGACGATGATTTCCTTACATAGACCAGCTTTATGGTTATTGAGTTTAAACTGTTTCTTTTCTCTTCTAATTTTGAATTTATGCACCCTTATTCTAGAATGTTTAATAATCTTGAAACATCTCTGTTAAATTTATTAAGTGAAGGACCTTTACAGGTATCTATTGTTCAAGTACATTCTAATAGTGCATTTTTTGTTTCAGCTGGGCTTTGAATTCGAGGTATTTGCCCATATAGGGGTGTATCTGTCTTTATTTCAAGATGATTTCTGAACATGCAGTATGATAGTTTATAACTTGTACTTGCACTTAGTCTGTTTTTGTAAACGTATTGTAGTTCATTTTCTTCCTATCCTGGAGGGTGACAGCCCTTGAATCAAGGCCATATTTGACAGAGTGTGAATCAAGGAGCCCTAGCAAAACTGGAATCAATGGAAATTAGGTGGCAAATTCTCTGCTGGTTGGAATTGTACCTGGCATGTAGAAAAAAAGTTGTGATTGTTGCAGGTCAGTCATCCTGGCTTCAGGACATCTCTGCAGGAGTTCCTCGGGTTGCTATCCTAGGCCCAATTATCTTCAGCTGCTTCATCAATGACCTTCCCTCCACCATAAAGTTAGAAATGGAGATGCTCGCTACCCAATGGTCAGCTCCATTCATGACACCTCAGATACTGAAGCAGTCCATGTTCAAATGCAGCAAGATCTGGACAGTATCCAGACTTGGGCTAACAACTGGCAAGTAACATTCGCGCTGGACATATGCCAGGCGATGACCATCCCCAATAAGACACAACCTAACCACTGTCCCTTAACATTCAATGGTGTTACCATCGCTGAATCCCTCACTATCAATATTCTTGGGATTACCATTGACCAAAAAGTGAATTGTCCATATAAATACAGTAGCTACAAGAGCAGGTCAGAGGCTAGGAATGCTGTGGTGAGTAACTCCCTTCTTGACTCCCCAAGCCCTGCCCATCATGTACAAGGCACAAGTCAGGAGTGTGATGGAATACTCCCCGCTTGCTTGGGTGAGTGCAGCTCCAACAACACTCAAGAAGCTTGACACATCCAGGACAAAGTAGCCCACTTGATTGGCACCACATCCAGTAGGATCTACCACCAATGCTTAGTACCACTGGTATGTACCATCTACTAGGAATTTACCAAAGATCCTTAGACAGTACCTTCCATACTCTCAACCTCTTCCATCTAAAAGGATGAGAGCAGCAGAAAAATGGGAACACTACCACCTGCAAGTTGCCCTCTAGGCCAGTCACCACCCTGACTTGGAAATATATCGCTGTTTCCTCAGTGTTGGTTGGTCAAAATCCTGGAATTTCCAGTCCAGCTGCATATTGAAGTCAGCCATGATTATTGTAATTGTGCCTTTCTTGCGTGCATTTTAAATCTCCTGATTTATTTTCTTCTCCACATCCTGACTTCTGCTACGAGGCCTGTACATAACTCCCATCAGGGTCTTTTTACCTCTGCAGTTCTTCAAATCTACTCATGCTTTCTACACCTTCAACTCTATATCACTTCTTGCTGTTGATTTAATTTCATTTCTTACTGACCAGGCAATCCTGCCTCCTTTGCCCATCTGCTTGACCTATCGATAGGACTTGCATCCTTGGACATTTAGATTTCAGCCCTGATCCCCTTGCAGCCACGTCTGTTTGATACCCACAATATTGTACCCTCCAATTTCAATCTGCACTATAAGCTCATGTACCTTGTTTTGTATACTGCAAGCATTTAAGTACAACACCCTCAATTCTGAGTTGACTGCCCACCTCTTCTCATAGTTGTCCTCTTCTCTAAAGATGAATTCCTGAGCCTTTCCTGTCCTGATACTTGTTCTGGAAACTTTAACCTGTGGTGAGCTCTTCTCCATAAGACGATGAGATACAGCAACAGAATTGGGCCATTCGACCTATCAAGTCTCCTCCACCATTCGATTGTGGCTAATATGTTTCTGAATTCCATTCTCCTGCCCCTCCCTGTAACCATTGATTCCCTTACCCATCTATCTCCGTCTTACATACACTTGATGACTTGGCCTCTAGTCTTCTGCACCAATGAGTTCCACAGATTCACTGCCTTCTAGCTGAAGAAATTCCTCCCTATGTCCGTGCTAAAATGTATTCCCTTCGCTCTGAGGATGGGTTCTCGGGTACTGGTCTTTCCTACTAATGGAAACATCATCTCCATGTTCACTTTATCCAGCCCTCTCAGTATTCTGTAAATTTCAATGAGATTCCCCCTTCATCCTTTTAAACTCCATAGAGTATCGACCCAGAGCCCTCAAATGTTCTTCATATGACCAGCCCTTCATCCCTGGGATCACTCTTGTAAATCCCCTCTGGCCCCTTCTTTAACTTTTTCCAGTGACTGATACCAATGTCCCGTGAGTTTGAACCCATTTCTCCCATGCCAATTATTAAATCACGTATTTTCCCTCTAACTTTGTTGCCCCTGTACCAACTAGCTCATGACTCCGGTAGTAATCTAGAGGTTATTACCTTTTTTAGTTCTGCTTTTTAATTTAGCCCCTAGCTGCTCAGATTCCCTCCGCAGAACCTTTTATCATCTTTCAGCCTATGTCATTATTACCTGTGTGGATCATAACTGGAGCTTTCTCCTCCCATTCCAAATTCCTCTACAGCCCAGATCAGATATCCTGAGCCCAGGCACCAGGCAGACAACACGACCTTGGGTTCTCTCAATCCTGGCTTTCCAACCTAGTATTTCCAACCTATTAGACAAGCTCGAGGGTTAATGCTCCTTCAGCATTACCTCCTGGATGCCTCTCCCTGTCTTGCTCATAGTCACACCCTCCTCTGTCTCTGACCACTGACTGAATTTGAGGTAATTAATCTAAGGGACATGACTGCCTCCTGAAACACTGCACCCAGGTAACTCTTCCCCTCCCTGATGTGTTGCTGTGTTCGAAGCTGAGACTCCATCTCATCAACTCTGAGCCAGTGTTCTTTAAGCAACTTGCTACAGGTGTGGTGACTGAATCACAGTGGGGTACACCAGCTCCCACAGCATGTAGTTACAATACTTTGCTTGGCCCTTCATCTCTGTTTTATTTACTTAGTTCTTAATTTGATTTCTTAAAAAATTTCCTACTGATCTTTTAGTTTGTAACCTGTAAAAATATTTCCCCTATTGACGCTTTGATTTGAAAGCAATGTATAGTTGATAGTCAAATTAGTAGTTATTATCAACCAATGAACTTAAGGTACGGTTTTCCTGTGATGCTACTCTTTCTTTTGTGCTGGGCCCCCATCTGAGCTTCAGTTTATCCTATAAAAGACCTTACAAACTATGAACAAAAAAAACCAAGCAAAAAGCACCACCTTCACTCTGTACCCAATTCCCTGAACTATATGCTCACTTGACTTGTATCTCACTCCAGATTTGATCTCTCCCTTCCTGACTGAGCACAGCTTACTAATAGATTAGAATTCTTTGAGGACGTAATGTGGCAGGTGTCATATATTCGGATTTTCTATCGTGCTTTGACAAGGTCTGACATAATAGGCTTATTCTGTTAGTGTGTGCAGAGGCAGGGGATACTAGCATGGATAGCAAATTGGCTAAAGATTAGAAAATAGAGAGTAAAAGTAAATTCCTTCAAATTGGAAGGAAATAGAATGCTGAATTTCACAAGCAGGAAGGTTAAGTAACTCAATACCAGAATTTGAAAAAAGATACCAAACTGGACGCTATGGCTGACACTGAGAAACAATGCAACATAATAGAAGAAGACATTAGAAAACGTGCAAACCAGGGCCATTCAGTGGTAAATAAATGTAAGCTGGTGCACTTGGAAGAAAAAATAGAAATACGACTTGGACCTTAGAAAATATGGAACCAAATGGGAATGGAAAAAAAGTGAACAAGTCCTTAAAAGCATAATCAGCAAAGAAATATAGATGCTAATAATATGCTGTTTCTAGGGGTATAGACTCAGAAGTTGTGAAACTTGTAGTGGTGTAGGTCCCGTGGTTAGGCTGTATTTAAAACACTCAATTCAATTCTGACCTCAGTACCATCAAAAAGAATGTAAAAGCACTGTAGGAAATGCAAATTTACTCTGCAAGAATGGTTTCAGAGTTGAGATCATGGCAATCAGAAAAGATTTAACAAACTGGACATTTTCTCCTTAGAAAGTATGAATGATGAGCCGGGATAAAAATGGAGAAATTGTTTCCGTGATTTATGATTCTACTCATCTAGATCCAAAACACGGTCTGTAAATGCAAGATGATCACTAAAAATACAATAGAAAAATAAGGAGAAATGTCTTTCCGGAGCTGGGAGTTCAAATGTGGAAACTACTTCAGGAGCATATGCTGAAGCACAAAGGGAAGAGAAAGATATGTTGGAAATCTGATTTGCAAGGAATATCCTATTGAGGATTTGCTTTGTCTATGTAGTTAGAACTGAATATTTGTCAATCTGCAGAGGTTTAATTTACAACTGGGCAGTGCCACATGTCATGCTTAAAATTTCAAGAGCTCATATCCTTATCTACTTGCAGCAATTCCATAAGATCATCAGATTCCATACAAACATTGTTAACATCCAGCCCCACCTCATCAAAACATTTCAATCTCTCCACTGTCTCTGATTTGGATCAGTGGTTATCTGATAGTCTGTACTGGATGTGCAGACATTATTCAAGTAGATATTGGGAAAATTGAAGCCCGTTGGCCTCGATCATCCAAGCAGTGGCAATGCTGGTTAGATTGCCAATGTGTACAAAGATTTTTCCCTGAATTTATGTCCTCGTGTGTTCCTTCTGGGGTTATTTGACTCAGGCTTGCATTAAAATGCACGACGCCCCTCAGGGAACTCTGGAGCAGAGTAGTTGGGAAGACACCACACGTCCTTGTACAGCACTAGCTGCTGTATAGTGTTTCAAAGTTCAGTGTTAACGTTAGTGAATGGATGAATGAGTGCTGAAATGGATTGGCTCGGTTGTGAGTGAGTTGGTTAGGTCGGTTGAATGACTGGGTGAAATAGTAGGTGAATGAGGGGGTTGTGGGTTATACAGAGTAGTTATGTTGCAGGATAGTTGGTCTGGTTGATGGGGTGATAGATGGGGGATTGAAAATGGAAGCCTCATCAGGGAGGGAGTTTGGTTGGGTGGACATTGGGTAGGAGGGTCAGGAGATTCTGGAGGACTGTTAGGAGTGGGGAGATAGGGCATTGTAGTCAGGGGTTAGGGGGCAGTTAAGTTATGGTTTTGTGGTGGTGGGTTAACAGTTGTTGATAGGCATGTGTTAGACTAGGTTTTAATCAAACATTTCCTGGGTAAGTATGTATGCAAGTATCATGGATCTATCTGAAATGTCCAAATTCAGACATTCATAGAATGAGCCAGGAGATTGCCTATCAAAGGTTTAAACTTCCATGACAATCCCCATATAGGTCTGTATGGCAGAATTTCCACAGGAAATTTCCACACACACTTTCACTTGCCTGTCTGGTTTCTGGCAGTCTAGAGACTGAAAGATTTGGCCTGTTTGTCCCCGCCTCAACTGTGTTCTCTAAAATAACCCACTCCTATTCTAATATCTCTGTATATGGCCATGTGCCACATTTTTCTTGATTGTGCTCCTGTGAAGTATCTTGGAAAATTTTACTGCTAATGGTGTTATTTAAATGCACTTCCATAATTATTATTATTTTCTTAACTAGGGAAAGTAGGAGAAGGGTTTTGCTGGCTTAATAAGGTGGAAATCAAACCAGTTTTTGTGAAGATTGAATTCATGTGGATAACTAATTTTGCAAGTAACTTAATTTTTGTAAATAATACCAAATTCTGTATTCCCAGTGAGCATCAAGACCTGCTCAAACAAATACAAGGTACCAAAAATATTGATGTCCGTGAAGATTTAGAACGTGAACTTGAGTGTCTGGTAAAACGGATGGAGAAGAAAGGGGATCAAATTTCTAAACTCAAAAAGCACCAGGGCGATGTAAGTGTCTAATTTTAAACAAGGATTCTTTGTATTCTCAAGTGACATACAATAATCTTGGTTGAATGGTTCAGATGCCAGTTACGTTACAGCTACTTGTGCTTTATGACGTGAACTGAAACCCTTTGATTCCCAGCAGTATGTTGAAATCATGACAAAGCTGATTAATTTTTTAAAATTACAAAGAGTAACATCTGTGGAGCTATGTTATTAATCCTGTCCTCCAGCAGCTGCAGAGAACAGCAGTTGCAGTCCATTTTATTCAACGATTGATGTCTAAAATTACAGAAATTTAACCTGAACAAGACATTCCTAACAATCTCTAATACTTTTCATAGAATCTCTACAGTGTGAAAACAGGCTCTTCAGCCCAATAAGTCCACACTGACCCTCCCCCTATAACCCACCTAACCTACACCGTCCTGAACACTACGGGCAATTTAGCATGGCCAATCCACCTAGGCTGCACATCTTTGGACTGTGGGAGGAAACAGGAGCACCCGGAGGAAGCCCACGCAGACACAGGGACAATGTGCAAACTCCACACAGAGAGTCACCCGGCGGTGGAATCGAACCCAGGTGCCTGGCACTGTGAGGCTGCAGTGCTAGCCACTGTTCTGCCCCACATATTTTAATAAATGTTTCATCTCCTGTATTTCCATGAAATCTGGTAAATATTGCCCCACTCCCTTTGGTAAACACTTGTCAGAATTGGTTTTTGATGTCCACTGAGTGAATCATGCTGATTGGACTCAAATGGCTCATTGATTAACATTTGCTAAACAACTTTGGAAAAACTAACAAAACTCACCCACTAACATCTCCAACTAATAAAATCAATCACTTGGTTTGGCTTACCTTGGTTCCATATTCTTATACCTTTGGTAGCAAACAATGATATCAAATTTGGAATTATTAACTGAGTTGAGCATCTACTGCCTTTGGTGGTTGAGAGTTCCACCCTTGTATCACCTTTACGTGAATAAGTATTTCTTAACTTCTCTGACAAACCGGTTCTGATTTTAAGGTTATGCCCACCTGTGCTAAACTCTTCCAACAATGAAAAGTTTGACTATCCCCTTTTCAAAAAAAAAAACTTTACTAAGACTCAAAGAATGTTTGCAGCTAAAGTTTAAAAATTCCAATAATATTTGAACTAGAGATTACCACATCTTTATAGCTTTTTCAGAGATTAACTTTGCTCTACTTGAACTGTACCAGTAGCGCAAAATTACTTTGCCAATTTCACCTTCATTACTGATGTTCAGCCTAAAGCAGCTGACAATATTCAGTATTTACCATTTTAAAATTTTATAACTTTGGTTTCATCTGCTTTTGTAGGGATCAGGACTAATTTTATAAAAATTCCAATAAAAACTTTTGTTTATGAGAGAACTGTAATTACAACAACTACTTTCATTTCTGTAGAACTTTTGACATCTTAAATGTTCCAAGGATCTTTTACAACACCTGCATTGTTAGCAGTCGCTTTAAATCCATTGTAACCATGATGATAGTGTGACACCTAGCGGGCAAATAAAAAGCATTGATTCATTCAAAATTCAAATATAAAATACCACTATGATTTAGTTTCTGTTTATTCAGTTTACCTCTGGTAAGGACATTAAAGTCAAGTTATCACATGCATCCAATTTCTTGCAGATCAAGGAGCTAATCCGATTTTTTTTCGTCTGATTTGGTTTTATTTCTGGAAGAGGGGATATGGAAAAACCCCTAGTAAATGGTGTAAGAAAATAGAGCGAGGATATATTTATATTTATTGTACCTTTCACCTTCGGTGTTCCAAAGGACTTTGCTGCTTTTGAAGAACGTAGTCAGTACTTGGTGGACAAACACTGCTGCCTAATTATATACAGCAGCATACGAGAAACTACAATGGGACAAATTCAGTTGAGCTGTGTTACTGGTGTTAATTGAGAAATGAATACTGACCAGAACAGCTTTCAAATAGTACCAGTGAATCTTATGCCCATTTCTGTATTTGGAGTTTGGCTTAAAATCTCATTTGAATGGCAACATAGCTGACTGTACAGCAATTCCTCAGACTTATATTTAAATGTCTGCCTACTTTATATGCTCTTGAACGCACAATTTTCTGAACTAGACTACGGTACAACCGCTGAGCTAAAATTATAACAGGAGGTTAAAAAAATTGAGACTTCCATTATTTTCTAATTGCAACACAATATAGTTAAGAGCAATCATATGACTCCTTTAGATACATCAGAAATGTTTTCTTTTCTTTCTTTCTTCATTAATGAGATGAGGACGTCGCTGGCTAGGCAGCATTTATTGTCCATTCCTAATTGCCCAGATGACAGTTGAGAGTCAGCAACATTGCTGTGGGTCTGGAGTTATGTGTAGGCCAGACCAGGTAAGATGGCAGTTTTCTTCCCTAAAGGACATTAGTGAACCAGGTGGGGTTTTCCAACAATCGGCAATGGATTCACGGTCATTGCTAGATTCTTGATTCCAGATGTTTTATTGAATTCAAATTCCACCATCTGCTGTGGCGGGATTTGAACCCAGGACCACAGAATGTTACCCGAGTCTCTGGATTAACAGTCCCGCAATAATACCGCTAGGCCATTGCCCCCCCGTATTTCACTATTTTGTTTCTCTACCTTTCAAAATGCAGAAATGGGGAGAATCATTCATGGTGAGGGTAAAAGGTACCAAGTCTTACCAGACCATAGGGCTCACTAGAGAGAGACGCCACCAGTGTTGGTTTAACCTGAGGGTCACCATGCCTCAGTCGACAGGAGAGGTTGAGAAGGAGAGTTCTGCATGGTAAACCCAACTGGTGCAGGAATTTAACCCAAATTGTTGGCATCACTTGTAACGCAAACAGGCTGTCCAACCAACTGAATTAACTGACCTCGTAACTGAATTCATTCACTGCCGAAACCCTGGGTTGTGTAGAGAGACGTTGACTGGCAGCTGGAAACTTTTACTGAAAAACTAAAACTAATCTTGCCTGAGAAATGATTTAACTTCTGTCCGTACATGTGGTAAATCTGACTTAATCCTTCCATGTTAAAATATGGGCATTGGAGGAAGTGGTTATATTTTTATAATCCGGTAAGTAGTGTTCAGATTCCACCCTATAGTTTTAGAACTTGATTTCAGTTTTTAAATCTTACAATAAAAAGCTGAAATCAAAATGACCTTGAATGGGTCACATTGATATAAAAATAGAATTGATAATTAATTATCACTTTAGGGAAGGAAACCTGCTCTCTTTTGAGATCTCAGTCTAGACAATGCAACTCCAGTCCCACATCAATAAGGTTGCCTGATAATTGACCTTTTTGAAGTAACCGAGCAAGTCGCACCTCCAGAAGATCACAACCATCACCATTTTGGTGACTAGGGATGGGCAATAATTGTCAGTCTTGCAGGTTAAGCCCACATCCTGAGAAAGTAAGTTACATTGGTTTTAACAAATAGCAGCCAGTTAGAAGACTATTCAACATGGAAACTGGAATTGGACATAGTTTGGTCTCAGTTACATTATACATCTAAGACACTAGAAAGCCACAACCCATTTGCAGCATTTAATATATGTAGCATAAGATTGCTTTGTATTTCATTAATTTTTGAACATAATCTTTAAGGGATGCTGGTTACTAATCTTGTCAGTCTTTTAAATTAGTATTAATTCAGGTTCTACACTAATAGTAAATCTCTGATTAAACTTTTTCCACGCACAGATATTTAGTTTAAAAACTATTACCAAACAATTTAATTTTACCCTTTTAGGTTGAGAAGTTGAGGGTAAAAGCAAAAAAAATTATGAGGGAGATGTCTGACACTAAAAAACGAACAAAAGCTTTGGATGAAATGAAGGAAGTGCCAGTTACACCCAAGGGAACAGAATTTTCAGTCAAAACAACTTGTGCTGCTGCCCAGAAAGGAAAAGAAAGCCTTCAGCTGCTTAGGAATGCACAGAAACTGCAGCTCTCTCTGAGGCAAAATGACATCACATGGGAACAGTGATCACTGTGGTTCAGAAGGCAATGTCTGTAAATTTGACTGAATTTAATTACTAAATTACTGTAGAGTAACTTAATGAATCAACACATTTTAATTGTGTTTTAATGTAATGCTTGTTGCTTTGAAACTGACTTGAGGTACTGCTGATAATCACATGGGGTAATGTACTTGAATTTTAACATTGTTTTCTTAATTCATGTTTTTCACCTATTGAAGTAATTTACAATGCGCATTTTGTGCAGCAACGTCCTTGTTTGGAGATAGATTGAGATTGTCATTAACCTTTGTACGTATATGATTTACTTTTGTATTCAAATTAATAAAACCTCTTGGTCACTTATTGTGTCCTGCCTACACTATTTGCCTATGTACCCTTTTATTTTGTTACCATACTCTCTTGCACTATGTATAAATCGGGTGGAGGACTTGCTCAATTACTTCCAAGGCCAGTTAATAGTCAACCATGCCGGTTGTCTACAGTCCTTAAGAAAAAGTGTCTGTCTATGATGCTTTTAACTGAGTTAAGTTTTATTAGTAGCTAAGTACAGCTGACAAAATAATGCTCCTTATCACTAAGTCTTCAGACCATCATTAAGGAAATGTTTATTTGGTGTCAGTAAATTAAATTTGACTTGGGTTAAAATCTGGTCTGGGTGACCTTGCATGTCTCATAGTTAGTAGATAGAGCATTTAGTCCAACATGGCTTAATGGTAGTACACTTGTATCAGAAGGCCCTGGATTAAGTTTCAGTTTAGTGTAACTTTACCCAGCGTTGTATGTGGATGTTTGTGTTTAGGCTGCTACCTTTTTTTGAAAAATTGTTAAACTTAAGAAACCTAGAAAATAAGAGCAAGTCATTTGGCCCATCAGATCTGCTGTGCCATTTAATTTGATTGTGGCTGAACCACTGTCAGCTGGCCTCTACAGCCTTATGTGGTGGAGAATTCCACAGGGTCACCATTCTCTGAGTGAAGAACATAATAAGAGCATAGATTAACTTAAAGAAATTTCTCCTCCTCTCAGTCTCAGGACATAAAGACTGTGCCTCCTTGTTCTGGACCCTCTGGTTGGGGGAAACATAATCCCTGCAACGGTTCTGTTGAGCCCTGTCAATGTTATTTTCAAAGTGATACCCTCTCATTCTTCTAAACTGCAGTGAATACTCTCCTCTCTTCATTCATCCATAGCTTTTCATTATTTGCTTTTTCGAAACCAGAATACATCTGCAGTCCATCAATATATTTATTATTTCATATGGCTATTTTACCTTAACAAAATTTTTATCCAGTTTAATCACATTTCCATTCTCACCCTCTCAAAATGAGATACCCCTATCCCCCCCATCTAAGAAAATAGATCAAATTGTAACTATTGCATAAAACCTTTTTACATTATGCTTACTATTACCTAAAATTTACCTATTCTGACTGCTCCAGATGCATTTACATTTTCCAATAGTGATACCGCTCCTGTTGGATCTATACTGGGGAAGAGCGGCATCCTGAACTTGTGACAAAGACACCATTCCTTTTTTCTGTTCCATTTCTCTTTGCCAGTTTATTTTCAGTCATTGATGGTTTCTGTGGCAATTCCATGTCTCACATAATTTCACTTAATTTGGAGTCAATTTGGGATAAAACCTAAACTTTGCATTAGCACTGTTAAATTTCTTTGCAACAAAACTGAATTTGCTGTGTGAACACAAATGTGCATCTCCGACACTACAAAGCTTTGACAAATAAGTTCAGAAATCCAAATTTAAGACTAAGAAATTAATCAATCCTTATCCAACCTGACATCCCAGGAATCAGTCCAGTGAACGTTTGCTGCACTCCCTCTGTGGCCAATATATTCTTTTAGGTAAGGAGGCCAAAA
Organism: Ginglymostoma cirratum; assembly: GCA_024137785.1. Taxonomy (NCBI): domain Eukaryota; kingdom Metazoa; phylum Chordata; class Chondrichthyes; order Orectolobiformes; family Ginglymostomatidae; genus Ginglymostoma; species Ginglymostoma cirratum. The sequence goes on from JAHRHZ010000039.1 coordinate 22,115,104, forward strand.
CAGCATAGAAGACTCCAGGTATCTCCCTAAGGCCCCTGTATAACTGCAGCTTCCTTGCTACTGTAATCAAACCTACGTGCAATGAAGGCCAATGTACCATCTGCCTTTGGTTGCTGATTCTAGCGCACAATTACAATGTATGAGACACCCCAGTCCCTTTTGCCTATCAAAATTTCTCAATTTAAATAATACTGTGCTATTTTGTTTTTCCTTCCAAACTGGATAGATTCACACTCATTCACTATTCTACCATGTACTTACTCATTTACTCAACTTGTCTAAATCATCTTGAAGCTTTTCTGCATCCTCTTCAACTCTCAGTCCTACCTAGATTTGTGTCATCAGCAAACTTGGAAATGTTAATTGATTTCCTCATCCAAATCAATGATACAGATTGTGAATATCAGTGCCCCATTAGTCGCCACTTTCCACTGCAAAAAAAAAGCCCATTTATTCCTCTTCTGTTTGTCATCTGTCAACTACTTAGTCCAAGCCAATATATTATCCCTAATGTCATGTGTGTACATTTTGCCGCAAGTGGGGCTTTATCTAAACCTTTCTGGAACTCCAAATGCATTACACACAGTGGTTCTTCCTTACCTATTCTACTTGTTACGTCCTCAGAAATATCTAGTAGGTTTGTAAAACCTATGTTCCGTTCAAAAATCAGTGCTGACTTTGAAAACATCAACAGGATTAGACAAAGTTATCACTTCTTTTAAAATAGATTCTAGCATTTTTCCCTACTACTGATGTTAAGCTGTCTGTCAGACCATAAGGAGTAGGAATAGGTGTGGGCTGTTCAGCTAGTCAAGCCATTGAATTTGCCATTGAATAGGATTGTTGCAGATCAAACACTCATGTCCAGTTTCCCGTGTAGTCCTCAATTCCTCTTGATCAAGAGCCTATGTATCTCAGCCTTAAATATACACGAGGACTCTGCTGTCACAGCTGTTTGTGGAATGGAGTTCCAAAGAGAGACAATCCACTGAAAGAAAAATATTCTCCTTTTCTCACTCTTAAATTGGCAGCCTGTTATTCTGAGACTATGCCCTGTGGTCTTCGGTTCTCCCATGACGGGAAACATTCCCTCAGAATTTACCCTGTCAAGACCCTTAAGGATCTTATATATTTCAAAGAGATCACCTCTCATTCTTCTAGATTCCAGTGTGTAGTGTACCAACCTGTTTAGTCTTTGCTCATAGGACAAGTGCTCCATTTGAGGGATCATTCAAGTGTAACTTCTCTGAGCTGCCTCAGGCGATGTGCTATCTTTCCTTAAATAAGGGCGCCAAAACTGCTCACAGGTCTCACCAGCACCTTGTACAGTTGCAGTAAGACTTACCCATTCTTATACTTAAATGCCCCATAACAGCCAACATTTTATTAGCATTCCTGATTACCTGCTGCATCTGTGTTTCATGTACAAGTACTCCAAGTCGCTTTGTGTTGCTGCCTTCTGTAGCTTTCCTCTAAATAATATTGTGCTCTTTCGTTCTCCCAAAATGAACAGCTTCACATTTTTTTCTTCATTCGTTAACAGGATGAGGACGTTGCTGGCTAAGTAGCATTTATTGTCCATCCCTAATTGCCCAGAGGGCAGTTCAGAGTTAATCACATTGCTGTGGGTCTGGAGTCACATGTAGCCCAGACCAGGTAAGGTTGGCAGTTTCCTTCCCTAAAGAACATTAGTGAACCAGATGGGTTTTTCCCACATTATATTCCATTTGCCAACTTTTTGCCCACTTACTTAAAGACTGTAATTTTTTGTTTTCTCCCCTTTTTAAGTAGTGGCATTAAATATCCATCCTCCAATCTGGTCTGTTCCAGAATCTACAGAAGTTTGGAAGATGACCGCCAACATGTCTACAATTTCCATGGCTTCTAATTTTAGTACCAAGGGATGCAGGTTATCAGGCAATGGAGGTTTATTGGCTTTCAGACCCATTTATTTCTCTGGAGCAATTTTGCTAATGCTAATGAATTTCATTTCCTCCTCAATAAAATGTTGGTTACCTAGTATTTCTGAATCACCCACTATCAAAGTCCTGCGAGTCACCACTGACCAGAAGCTGTTCTAGGCCAGCCATATAATACTGTGGCTGCAAGAGCAGACTAGAGGCCAAGAATTTTGTGATGACTAACTCACCCCTTGTTTCCCTATTGCCTCATCACCATCTACAAGGCAGAATTCAGGTGTGTGATGAAATACTATCCATATGCCTGAATGATTGCAATTCCCAACAACATGCAAGAAGCTTGACACCATCCAGGGCAAAGCAGCCTGCTTGAATGGCATACCATCCAACACCATCAACATTCATTCCCTTCATCAACAATGCATAGTGACAATAGTGTTTACTCTCTATAAGATGTACTGCACCTATTCACCTTCCAAACCTGTAACCGCTACCATCTGGAAAGGTGAGTATCAGGTGCTTGGGAACACCATCACCTGTACGTTCCCCTACACGCCTCATACCATGCTAACCTGGAATTTTATCTCTGTAACGTCACTGTTGCTGGGTCACGATCACGAGACACTCTTCCTGCCAGCGCTGTGGGTAGCCCTACATCCCAAGAACTGCATAAGTTCAAGTATGGTGACTAACTACCACCTTCTCCAGGGCAATTGGTGATGGGTACTAATTGATGCCCACATTTAATGAATTAATAAAAACAAAAGTTATTTGTTTCTTCTTCTAATAAGTTACGATAACACGAGGCCACCGCTTCCCCCATTACGGTTTCCAGAAGTTTTTCCACCGCTGAATTGAAACTGATTGATGTGTAATTGCTGAGTGTATCTTTACAGTCTTTATCGAACAGGGGCGTAATGTTTGCAATTCTATCGTCCTCCAGCAACACCCCGAAATCAGGAAAGATTGAAAGAAAATTTGCTAAGCTCACTGCAATTTTCACTCTGACCTTCTTCAATATGTTCAGAAATGTCTCATCCGGTGCTGGTGCATAAACAACTTCAAGAACTCTAAAGGGAGAGAGTTCCAGGATTTTGACCCAGTGACACAGGAAGAACAGTGATATATTTCCATGTCAGGGTGGTGAGTGGCTTACACAGAAATTTGTACAACGAGATACTCCCCTGTGTATAGAATCGTAGAATCCCTACAGTATGGAAGCAGGCCATTCAGCCCATTGAATCTACAGCACCCCTTTGAAGAGCATCCCACCCTCACCAGTATCCTATCCCTGTAACTTTGCATTTCCCATGGCTAATCACCTAGCCTGCACATCTTTGAACTGTGGGGGGAAACCCACACAGATCGTTATCCAAGGCTGAGCCACCATGCCGTGCCATGTGTCTGCTGCCATTGTCTTTGTAGTTGGTAAAAGTCATGAGCTTGGAAGGTGCTGGCTAAGGAGCCTTGGTGAACTTATGCGATTCATCTTGTAAATGGTACACTACTTCTACTGAGCATTGGTGGTGGAAGGAGTGAATATTTGCAGATATGGTGCCTGTCAAATGGACTGCTTTTTCCTAGATCATGTCAAATTTCTTGAGTTTAGGGAGTTAGAATCATAGAGTCATATAACAACAGAAACAGACCCTTTGACTCAACTCGTCCGTGCTGACCAAGTTTCCTAAGCTGAACTGGTCCCATTTGCCTGCATTTGGCCCATATTTGTCTAAACCTTTCCTATCTACATACATGTCTAAATGTCTTTTGAATGTTGTAATTGTATTCTCCTCTATTACTTCCTCTGACAACTTGTTCCATATATGCACCACTCTCTGTGTGAAAACATTGCCTCCCAGGACCCTTTTAAACCTTTCCCCTCTCACATTAAACTTAGTTTTGGGCTTCCACAGCCTGGGGAAAAGACCTTCGCTAATCACCTAATCTATGTCCCTTATGGTTTTATAAACCTCTATGAGGTCACCCCTCAGCCTCCTACGCGCACAACCTATCCAGCCTCTCCTTATAACTCAAACCCTCCAGTCTTGTTAACATCCTTATAAATCTATTTTCCACCCTTTTCAGTTTAATGACATCCTTTCTATAACAGGGTGACCAGAATTGTATGCAGTACTCCAAATGTGGCCTCACTAATGTCTCGTACATCTGTAACATGACATCCCAACTCCTGTACTCAATGGTCTGAGCAATGAAGGCAAGCATGCCAAATGCCTTCTTCACCACCCTGTCTACTTGTGACACCACTTTCAAGGAACTATGTACTTGGCTAGGTCTCTCTGTTCAACAACACTCCCTGGGGCCCTACCATTAACGGTGTAAGTCCTGTCCTGGGTTAGCTTACCAAAATGAAACACTTCGCATTTACCTAAAACTCCATGTGCCATTCCTCGTCCCATTGGCCTAGTTGATCAAGGTCCTGTTGTACTCTTAGATAATGTTCTTCACTGCCTACTATACCACGAATTTTGGTGTCATCTGCTAACTTACTAACCGTACCTCCTATATTCTCATCCAAATCATTTGTATAAATGGAGAACAACAGTGGACCCAGCACCAATCCTTAAAGCACACTGCTGGTCACAGCTTAGGCAGTTAGACAGAAAGTTAAAAAGCAGAACTCCTAGGGTTGTAAACTCGTGATTACTCCTTGTGCCATGTGCAAGTGAGCCTGAACTAAGCATATAGTACAGTTGAATATATGACTAAAGAGCTGGTGCAGGAAGGAAAGATTCAGATATCTGCATCATTGTAATCTTTTCCAGGGCAGGTGGGACCTATACAAAAAGAATGGGCTGCACTTAAACTGAAGGGGCACCCATATCTTTATGGGGAGGTTTGCTAGTGCCACTGAAGAGGGTTTAAACTGGTGTGGCCGGGAGGTAGAACCAGATCAGCTGGTCAGGCCGTGAGGATGAACAAGCAGGGCCAGTTTGATGAACAAGGTGGGTCTGTAAAAAGTATTTTGAGTAAGCCAGAAGGAGAAATAATAAAAAGATGCTGAAGGGCGGGATGGAGTGTACAACCAAAATTGGAGTTATTTATGCAAATGCATAGAACAAATTAAATGCGTTGCAGACACAAATTCGAATTGGAACCTATGATATTGTAGCCATTATGGAGACATGGCTGCAGGATGGTTAGGGCTGGGATCTAGTGATGTTCTGTAGGGATTTGTGTTTGGCGCTCAATTATTCACAATATTCATTAATGATTTGGATAATGGCATAAAAAGGTCAAATATCCAAATTTCCTGATGACTCAAAATTGGTCAGCATTGTAGACAGTGTTGACAGCAGTTTAAAGGTACAACAGGATATTGATAGATTAGGTGAACGGGCAAGGCTGTGACAGATTGATTTCAATATTAGTAAGTGTTGTCAGAGCTGTGCTCATCCAAGCAAATTGGAAGTATTCCAACACACTTCTGACATGTGCCTTGTAGATGGTGGACAAATTTTGAGCAGACAGGAGGTGAGTTACTCACTGCTGGATTCCTAGCTTGTGATTTGCCCTTGTAGCCGCAATATTTATATAGCTAATCCAGTTCAGTTTCTGGTCAATGGTAACTCCCAGCATATTGATACTGGGGGATTCAGCGACAGTAATGTTGGATCTCTCTTGTTGCAGAAGGTCATGGCCTAGCATTTGTGTGGCATGAATGTTACTTGTCACTTGTCAGTCCAGGCCTGGGTATTGCCCAAGTTTTGTTGCATTTGGACATGAACTGGTTCAGTTTCTAAGGAACAGTTTCTAAGGAAGGGGTTAGAGTTCAGGTTAGGGTACTAAACATTGTGTGATCATCAGTAAACATTCCTACTTCTGATCTTATGATGGCAGGAAGGTCATTGAAGAGGCAGCTGAAAATTATTGGGCTTGGGACTTTATGAATGAATTAATGATTTATTGTATTTTACAGTAAGAATACAATATAATACAGTGAAAGCTTTCATTTATCACCATGATTCTGCTCCATTTTGAATAATGCAAGAATAAGGAAAAACAGAAAGCAAAAGAAAGGTAAACCATAAAGAGAGTCCATCGGTTCTGAGCCAGCCAATCACCATCAACAATGCCTGCGCCACCATCACTCCCACACACACTTTGCCGCCATCTACACCGGACCTAACCAATGTCAAAGTCACCAATCCTTAGCTACCATCTTTCACTGCTGGGCTGATACAACTCCGCCACTGCCTCACCACCACTCGCACTGGACCAACCAACGTCAGAGCTGCGTCTCCCGCCATTGGGTCCACCTTGTCAATGTTGCTGTGATGTCCTTCCACCACCACTTCACCGCTGCCAGCGCCAGACCCAACCAACAACGGAGTTGCTGATCCTCAAGTGCCACCTGTTGCCGTTGGGCCTACATCACCGACGTCGCCCCCGCCAAAGTAGCAGCTGCCAATTCCGATGCCAGGTCCCACGTTCACCCTGGAAAAGTAAGTAAGAGCTCTCTCTCTTCCATGCTGGGCCCACTTGAGCTCACCATCAACGCTACCCAGCTCAGGATAAGAGGTAATAAAGATATAGAGAGAGAGAAAAAAAAAAGAGGAAAAGAAAACATTGTAAATGAAAGCAGTCACAGTGGATGAGGTCCGGCTCAGGAGCCCTACTCCAACACCATCTTGTTCTTGTGTTATTCTGAGGAACTCCTGCAAAGATGTCCTGGAGCTGAGATGACTGATTATTTTCCTATGTGCCAGGTATGAATCCAACTATCAGAGAGGTTTCCCCTCACTCCCATTGTTCCTAGTTTTGCTAGGTTTCCTAGTGCCACACTCAGACAAATGCAGCCTTGATGTCAAGGGAAGTCACTCTCACCTCATGTCTGGAATTTAGCTCTTTTGTCCATCTTTAATTCAGGGCTGTAATGAGGTCAGGAGCTGAGAGGCACTGGTGGATCTAAAACTAAATGTCACCGAGCAGGTTGTTGCTGAGCAGGTGATACACGATAGCACTGTTGATGACAGCTTCCATCACTTAACTGGTGATCGAGAGTAGACTAATGGGGCAGGAATTGACGTAGGATTTGTCCTTCTTGTACACCAGACTTACCTGGTCAATTTTCCACAGTCAGGTAGATGCCAGTGTTATAGCTGTACCAGAACAGTTTGATAGGGGTGCGGCAGGTTCTGGAGCACAAGGCTTCAGGACTGTTGATGAACTGTTATCAGTGCCATAACCTGTGCAGTCTCTAATGCCTTCAGCTGTTTCCTGATATTTCAGGGAGTGAATCAAACTGGCTGAAGATTGGTGTCTGTGATGCAGGAGACGTCTGGAGGAGATCGAGATGGATCATAAACTCAGTACTTCTTGCTGAAAATCATTGCAAATGCTTCAGCCTTATCTTTTGTTGTACTGGTGATGTACTGGACTCCCCCAACAGCAAGGATGGGGAAATTTGTGGAGTCTCCTCCTCCAATAAGTTGTTTAATGATCCACCACCATTCACTGGGATGTGGCAGGACTGCAGAGCTTAGATCTGATCTGTTGATTATGGGATTGCTAATCTCTGAATATTACTGAGAGGCATAGAGTCATGCAGAATGGAAAGAGACCATTCAGTCCAACTAATCCATACTGACCAGGTTTCCCAAATTAAACTAGTCCCACTTACCTATGTTTGGCCCATGTCTTTCCAAACATTTCTTACTCATGTACCTATACAAATGTATTTTAAATGTTGTAACTGTACCTGTAGTTACCATGTCCTCTGGCAGTTTATTCTGCTTATGAACCACCCTCTATGTGAAAAAGTTGCCCCTCAGGTCCTAGTTAAATCTTTCTCCCTTCACCTTAAAAATATACCCCCTGGTTTTGACCTCCCCCACCCTAGGGAAAAGACCATTACTATTTACCGTATCTATGCCCCTCCTGATTTTATAAACCTCCGTAAGGTCACCCCTTAACCCCCAATGCACACAAGTGGTCCTGGTTGGTAGCTTCACCAAGTTGACACCTTATTTTAAGGTATGCCTGATGCTGCTCTTGGTATGCCCTACTGTATTCTCCATGGAACCAGGTTTGATCCCCTGGCTTGATTGTGATGGAAAAGAGGCAAATCTGCCTCTTTCAGATACAAAGAGGTGTATCTGTGGCAGGCTGTTGAGGATGAGGACATGTAGTTATTCTGGGGAAAGTAAGTGACTTTTGTTTTCCTTGCAATGTTTTCCATCCATTCTGTGCTACACAGCTCCATGTCATTATCAGTGTTGGTGGTGCTTATCCATATTCCTTCATCTTTTAAGGAATTAGAGAACACATCAGTGGATTTGGTGGGTTTGCCAGAAGGTGACTGACAAAATGTTGTATAAGAGACTTGTACACCAGCTGGTAACTTGAGGAAAGTGGGATGAAGCATTGAGGAATTTGAGCACAACAAAGCATGTAGATGGATAATAGGTGAAAGGGATTTGGTGCATGTTGGATAGGGTAGAGTTCTGGATGAGTTCAAGTTTACAGAGGGTTGTAGGTGGTAAGCCAGCCCGAAGTGCATTGTAATGTTTGAGAGTGAAGTAACAAAAGAATGGAAGAGGGTTTCAGCTGCAGTTGGGCTGACAGCAGAGACATTTACATGTCATGTTACTGAGCTGGAATTAGGTGGCCTCAGGAGATGGTGAGGATGTGGAGAAGGAAACTCAGCTCCAGTATTAAATAGGAGATTGTTTTTATTTTCAACAGTCCAACAGGGCCTCACAAAGAAGCCAGCAGAGGGATAGTGTCAGTTGCTATGGAACAGAGTCTGTCGCAGAATGGATTATGGCTTTAGTCTTCTCAATACTTAAGTAAGGGAATTTCTAGTCATCCGCTGCTAGTGTGACACAATCAGCTACACAACTTGGAAAAGGCTTTGGATCCGTTTGATAAAAGTGCTGAAGGACAAAAAAAGACAGATCATTATAACTTATGACATTTTTACCCTGCCAATGTAACTGTGCAAAAGCTAAATACTGTGAATGCTGTAAACGGAATGCTTTGTTTTCATCTGAATTTTGGAAACCTAAAACCAGCCATTTGAATACCTAATAGGAGGTGGAAATAATCTGAGTAAAGACCGCTTATACACACTGTTCTGGAGCTGGATCGACCTGCAGATAACAAAGGTGCAACAGGAATCGCCTTCCTTGACTTGTGTAATCGTATGTGTGTTTCTATAGTTACAAATAGACGAGTTTGAGGAGGAGCTGGGGACAGTCAATAAAAAACATTTACGTGTTACGAGGGCGTTAAAGGGTAATGAGAGGGTAGATGCAAAGATTTGTTGAGAGGTGAATAGTGCAAACACATAAAAGTAAGAGCCTAGAATATTGGATGACTGTGAATGTTGATATTGTCGTCCTGGTGATTTCACACACACACGCACATGCACAAATGCTGTCACTCCCCTTCCCCGTTATACATGGCTCTAACAAACACTTTCTCCGGCCAGACTTACTGCTGGGTTTTTCGCAACCGACTGATTCAGCGTCCGTCCAGGTTTGGGAAATGTTTTAAAACAATTCTGGAAATCCCCTGACCAGCTAAGACAGCATTTTTAAATGCTGCTCCGCAGCGTCCTATTATTCCGGTGAAAAAAAAATGCAGTTCAGCACCGCCTGCCTGAACTGAAATGATGGGCTCAGAGATAAAAGGTACTGCAGATGCTGGAGAATCCGAGATAACAAGGCGTGGGGCTGGATGAACACAGCAGGCCAAGCAGCATCATAGGAGCAGGAAAGCTTGATGTTTCGGGCCTAAACCCTTCATCAGAAATGGGGGAGGGGAAAAAGGTTCTGAAATACATAGGGAGAGAGGGGGAGGCGGATAGAGGATGGATAGAGGAGAGGATAGGAGGAGAGGATGAAGGGTTTAGGCCCGAAACGTCAAGTTTTCCTGCTCCTATGATGCTGCTTGGCCTGCTGTGTTCATCCAGCCCCACGCTTGTTATCTCTGAAATGATGGGCTGTTTGGCTTCATTGACGTAGGGACAAGAATCGATTCTATCCCAGGTAGACTCTGGGACTTAAAAAAAACACAAAGCAAATAGAAACAGAAACAAAAGTTGCTGGAAAAGCTCAGCAGGTCTGGCAGCACCTGTGAAGAGGGAAAAAAACAGAGTTCACGTTTTGGGTCCGGTGACCCTTCCTCAGGACTGAAGTTACTGAACTTGACTGATCCTTTGATTTTAATAGTTTATAAGCGTGAAGCAGCAGTCTTTTACATTTTTATAATAAATAGCTTTTTTAAAAAAAGTGCATTACAAATATTTCAAGGAATTTTACTGAATTATCTTGATTATCGTTCCCCTGTCTGCGTTTATTCGGTTATGTTTTGGTTTATGAAACGTTTCCAGGTCGTTCAAAGTAGTAGCCTTGACCCAGCAGCAACACTTTCCCCTGGATCCTGGTTCCAAATTCCATTCTAACACATTGTGAAGCTGGTTTAGGACGACTTTACAAGTACTTTACACCCCTATTTGTGAAATATTGTGGAGCTTTTCATAGATGATTTAACAGCATTGAACCATCTGTTTGTGCCTTCCTTTTGGCAGTGTATCTCCTGACTTGGTGTTTAAAATTGTTACAATCTTTAAAGTTTTTTTCATATTATTTTCCTCACTCTGTCTATGTGGGTATCCTGTCCACAATCATTCTGATTGCCTGGCAGAAGCCGCATGCTGGCACCAGTACCCATCACTTTAGGGTGAGGTTTCTGCTCCTTTCCCAGGAGGAAATCTCATTGTGAGGGAACTGCCAGCTGGTGAACTCTGTCCCCACCTTATTGCCACCCTGACTCCAGGGTGTCCCCAGTGCTGAGGAGCCCAGCCTGATGGGATTATTGGGAATTGCAGGGGAAGGGTTGGCGCTGTTTGAGTGGAGACGTGGGGGTGAGGGCTGTGGGTGGGTAAGTGAGTGGGGGCAGTATTCGAGAGGCTGGGAGCATGTGATCTTCCCTTGCCTGACACCAGCCCTTACAGCTGAAGCTGCCAGGCTTCTGCCTGGGGTCCTGCCTCAGTCCTGCTACAGGGAAACGTAGGTGGGCAAGGCACTTGTGGTGACTAATGTTCTATTGAGCCCCTCGATAGATCAGCCATTGGCCTATTTTTGCTCCTATTTAACGTTTGCAATAGATCCAAAGATCCATCGGCCAAATGACATCACACCCATCCTTGTAAAGTGGCAAGGGAGCAAAGGATTTAGATCTTTGGTACTAAATGACACTTTATAGTTATAAGATTAATGCCATCCCCCATTTGGTGTGTCAGTGTTCCTCCACTTTGAGCACCAAGTAGAAGAAGCTCTGTATACAAGGCCACAGACTGTACTTTGGGTAGGGAACTTCAGTGTCACCGTCAAGTGCAGCTTGGTAGCATGGACTTTCTGATGGATGTACCTGCCCGACTACGCATGCAATGGGTGATCAGAGAATCAGCAAGACAGACACAACTACTTGATCTGCTGTCATCAATCTACCCATCACCCACCATGGGCACCTGTCCATGCTGTTATTAGTGGAAGTACCCACTACGTAGTCATTGTCGAGGGAAAATTCTTCTTCATACAAGAATGCTATCCATTGTACTGTCCGGCATGATAACTGTACTCATTGAGGTAGATTCAGAGCAGATCTAACAGATTAAAGCTAAGCACCCATGAGGAACTATAGGCCAACAATAGCAGAAGACCTGAAAACATTTGTTACTGCAGACTTGTCTTCCAGAACTAATGTGATTACAAGAATGAGGGGCAGGGTGAAGCCATTTGGTGAACTGAACCCGCTCTGCCATTCAATAAGATAATGGCTGATCTGATTGTTGCCTGAAGTTCCACTATCCTACCTGCCCCATAACTTCCTGGTGTGGAAAAATCTATCTCCGTCAATCTTGAATATACTCAATGACCCGGTCTCCACTGGTCCCTGGGAAAGTAAATTCCAAAGACCAATGATCCTCTGGAAGAAGAAATTCTTCCTGATTTCTGTCTTATATGAGAAATTTCTCACTTTTAAACTGTGCCCCCCCCCCGCCCCCAGAATTGCAGACAGTCTAATAATGGGTCTGTCATTGGGAATATAATGGTGTTTGACCACTCACTGCCTGTTGGTTTAAGGCAGTCCCACCAGTTTATGGAAGGACGTGTTGACTTTGATACACCAACTCCAAATCAATAATCAAAATCACAACTTTTTGGCACGTTTGTCTCAAATGTAAAGCTAAGGCCATGTGCCACATTTTGTGCATATTTTGAGTTCTTGGGTAATGCTTGCTACCTTTCAGGGTGAATACATGAATGTGATCGGTGGTGTAATCAGTGCTTAGCTATAAAAATAAAATATTGGCACTTCAATCAAATTTTTATTCTAATATTTATTTGAACAGCACATTTGTCTTCTGCTGATAAATAACTGTGGAGCAATGGGGGAACTGTACAAAGTCTCTGCTACAGCAAGAGTCCAGGCTTTAGAGAAAGAATTGGCTGGAGACCTGGCAGAACTGAAGCAAGAAATTGAAGAAACTGAAATATTACAGGGGACACCTGCACGGCCTTTCAGGTAACATTTAATCTTTTACATTGGTCCACTTAAAATGCTTTAGGACTTGCACTGTAGAAAGACAACATCTATGTTTGCACAAATAAAGCAAGTAGGCACGTTGGAGTAATGCCCTGAAGCACTGCATACGCAGTGATAGGACGTGGAACAGAAATCTTCTGATGTCTAGCTAATTATGCAAAACAGAGTTAATTGTTTATAGTTTAGTGAAATAGTGCAGGATGTCTTGTGTTCCAGAACTAACGTGATTACAAGAAAGAGGGGGAGGATGAAGCCATTTGGCCAACTGAACCCACTCTGCCATTCAATAAGATCATGGCTGATCTGATTGTTGCCTGAAGCTCCACTATCCTACCTGCACCATAACCTTCTGGTGTGGAAAAATCTATCTCCGTCAACCTTGAATATACTCAATTACCTGGTCTTCACTGGTCCCTGGAAAGGAACATCATTTATTGCCAAACCTCCAAAACAGAGCCTCTGCTTGTGGCTGACACGGGCTAGTCCCAGCCTGGGATAGACAGTTCTGTTCACCTATCCCTGGGTATGCTTCATTTATTTTTTTTTATTATCCTAATAGAATGGTGTCCAATAGGAAAGAGCAGTGAATCAGTAGCATGGGTAGTCCTATAATCTACATAGGCTGTTCCACCTGTTTTAATCATGCTAATAGATAAATTCATTTGTCCTGTAACCAGAAATTTTCATCATTAGTGAATGCTCAGTGGCCAAGTTTTTTTTTAATTTTCTGATCAACTTACTCAGGGATGTTATGACACAGTTATGGAGCAAGTGGGACTTGAACCTAGGTCTCCTGACTCAAAGCTAGATACCCTACCACTACACCACAAGAACCTGTTGGGTCAGTGCCTTTATTTATATGTGGAAGTGCTATCACACACAACTGAACAGTTGTGCCCCATCACCAAAACGCCATGTCTGTTTTTGTTTTTGATTTTAAATATTAACTGCTGCTTTAATCACCCACATGGCCAATTAGATATTTACAAGCAAAGCCCTTTGTAGTGCGGGAGAGGTAGGGATGGGGGCAAAGTCAAAATGGAGTTGGATGGTGAGATAAAGCATTCTAGGCCCTGTGGTGCCAACTTGTCTCTAAAGGCCTCGAGAGTATTGGTAGACACTGCATGATCCCCCACCAAGGACACTTGGCCACAAACATAGGCGCATAAGAGGGGCAGGCTGTCAGTAGAAATAACACTCTCCACAGCCTGGTTTGTAGACAAGATAACAAGGTGCAGAGCTGGATGAACACAGCAGGTCAAGCAGCATCATAGGAGCAGGAAAGCTTGACGTTTCGGGCCTAGACCCTTCATCAGAAATGGGGGAGGGGAAGAGGGTTCTGAAATAAATAGGGAGAGAGCGGGAGGTGGATAGAAGATGGATAGAGGAGAGGATAGGTGGAGAGGAGACAGACAAGTCGAAGAGGCGGGGATGGAGCCAGTAAAGGTGAGTGTGGGTGGTGGGGTAGGGAGGAGATAGGTCAGTCCAGGGAGGACGGACAGGTCAAGGGGGCGGGATGAGGTTAGTAGATAGGAAATGGGGGTGGGGCTTGAGGTAGGAGGAGGGGATAGGTGAGAGGAAGAACAGGTTAGGGAGGTGGAGATGAGCTGGGCTGGTTTTGGGATGCGGTTGCGGGAGGGGAGATTTTGAAGCTTGTGAAATCCACATTGATACCATTGGGCTGCAGGGTTCCCAAGCTGAATATGATTTGCTGTTCCTGCAGCCTTCGGGTGGCATCATTGTAGCATTGCAGGAGGCCCAGGATGGACATGTCATCTGAGGAATGGGAGGGGGAGTTGAAATGGTTCGCAACTGGGAGGTGCAGTTGTTTGTTGCGAACTGAGCGCAGGTGTTCTGCAAAGCGGTCCCCAAGCCTCCGCTTGGTTTCCCCGATGTAGAGGAGGCCACAACGGGTACAGCGGATGCAGTATACCACATTAGCAGTAGTGCAGGTGAACATCTGCTTGATGTGGAAAGTCTTCTTGGGGCCTGGGATTGGGGTGAGGGAGGAGGTGTGGGGGCAGGTATAGCACTTCCGGCGGTTGCAGGGAAAAGTGCCGGGTGTGGTGGGGCTGGAGGGGAGTGTGGAGCGGACAAGGGAGTCATGGAGGGAGTGGTCCCTCCGGAAAGCAGATAAGGGAGGGGAGGGAAAAACGTCTTTGGTGGTGGGGTCGGATTGCAGATGGCGGAAGTGTCGGAGGATGATGCGTTGGATCCGGAGGTTGGTGGGGTGGTACGTGAGGACGAGGGGCATTCTTTTTTGGTTATTATTGCGGGGACGGGGTGTGAGGGATGAGTTGCGGGAAATGCGGGAGACACGGTCGAGGGTGTTCTCGACCACTGCAGGGGGGAAGTTGCGGTCCTCGAAGAATGAGGACATCTGAGATGTGCGGGAGTGGAATGCCTCATCCTGGGAGCAGATGCGGCGGAGGCGAAGGAATTGGGAATAGGGGATGGCATTTTTGCAGGAAGTTGGGTGGGAGGAGGTGTATTCTAGGTAGCTGTGGGAGTCAGTGGGCTTGAAATGGACATCGGTTTCTAGGTGGTTACCCGAGATGGAGACAGAGAGGTCCAGGAAGGAGAGAGAAGTGTTGGAGATGGTCCAGGTGAACTTCAGGTTGGGGTGGAAGGTGTTGGTGAAGTGGATGAACTGTTCGAGCTCCTCGTGGGAGCACGTGGCGGCGCCGATACAGTCATCAATGTAACGGAGGAAGAGGTGGGGTTTAGGGCCAGTGTAGGTACGGAAGAGGGATTGTTCCACGTAACCTACAAAGAGGCAGGCATAACTTGGGCCCATGCGGGTACCCATGGCCACCCCCTTTGTGTGTAGGAAGTGGGAGGAATTGAAAGAGAAGTTGTTGAGGGTGAGGACGAGTTCGGCTAAGCGGATGAGGGTGTCACTGGAGGGGGACTGGTCAGGCCTGCAGGACAGGAAGAAGCGGAGGGCCTTTAGGCCATCTGCATGGGGAATACAGGTGTAAAGGGGCTGGACGTCCATAGTAAAAATGAGGTGTTGGGGACCAGGGAATTGGAAGTTCTGGAGGAGGTGGAGGGCGTGGGTGGTGTCACGGACATAGGTAGGGAGTTCCTGGACCAAGTGGGTGAAAATGGAGTCTAGGTAGGTGGAGATGAGTTTGATGGGGCAGGAGCAGGCGGAGACAATGGGTCGACCAGGGCATTCAGGTTTGTGGATTTTGGGAAGAAGATAGAAGTGGGCGGTGCGGGGCTGGGGAACAATGTGGTTGGAGGCGGTGGGTGGGAGGTCACCTGAGGCGATGAGGTTGTGGATGGTTTGGGAGATGATGGTTTGGTGCTCAGGGGTGGGGTCATGATCCCTGGGGCGGTAGGAGGTGGTGTCGGAGAGTTGGCGCCTGGCCTCAGCAACGTAGAGGTCAGTGTGCCATACTACAACTGCGCCTCCCTTGTCCGCGGGTTGTCCTTCATAAAACTTATCTCCACCTATCGCTTGGGAACCCTGCAGCCCAATGGTATCAATGTGGATTTCACAAGCTTCAAAATCTCCCCTCCCCCAACCGCATCCCAAAACCAGCCCAGCTCGTCCCCGCCTCCCTAA
The DNA here is from genome assembly GCA_024137785.1 of Ginglymostoma cirratum. Taxonomy (NCBI): domain Eukaryota; kingdom Metazoa; phylum Chordata; class Chondrichthyes; order Orectolobiformes; family Ginglymostomatidae; genus Ginglymostoma; species Ginglymostoma cirratum. The sequence continues at coordinate 22,131,172 of JAHRHZ010000039.1, forward strand.
CCTGTTCTTCCTCTCACCTATCCCCTCCTCCTACCTCAAGCCCCACCCCCATCTCCTATCTACTAACCGCATCCCGCCCCCTTGACCTGTCCGTCCTCCCTGGACTGACCTATCTCCTCCCTACCCCACCACCCACACTCACCTTTACTGGCTCCATCCCCGCCTCTTCGACTTGTCTGCCTCCTCTCCACCTATCCTCTCCTCTATCTGCCTCCCGCTCTCTCCCTATTTATTTCAGAACCCTCTTCCCCTCCCCCATTTCTGATGAAGGGTCTAGGCCTGAAACGTCAAGCTTTCCTGCTCCTATGATGCTGCTTGGCCTGCTGTGTTCATCCAGCTCCACACCTTGTTATCTCGGATTCTCCAGCATCTGCAGTACCCATTATCTCTGGTTTGTAGCCAACTTGGCCAAATCCAGGAGCAAACCCATGAGGAGATCCTCTGACTTGCCATGGAGCCTGCTTTCCTTTACACAATAGCTGGAACTGCTATCGCACGCAACTGACTGGTTTTTTTCCTGACCACCAAAATCACCAGGACCTTATTTCTGTTTTTAACTATTAGCCACCATCAAATTACCCATGTAACCAATTAGACATTTACATGCAAAGCCCATTATGGGCAAGGGGTCGGTTTTATTTTTTTTCCCTAATTTTTAAATCTATTTCCTAACCAACCTGTTCAGCGATGTTATCACACTCATCTGAAACAGGTAGGAATTGAACCTGGGCCTCCTGGTTTAGAGGTAGGGACATTACCACCGCACCACAAGAACTCACTCGGTCTGCTTTCCTTTTTTTAAAATTTGACCTACTTTTCTAAATTTCAGTTTATTAACCTATTTTTTCTAACCAACCTGTTTAAGATGTTATTGCACACCTCTGGAACAGGTGGAACGTGAACACAACTGGACAGGCCATTGCCTGTTGTCAACAGAACTCATATTCAACAAGATCCACAAGGAGATTAATTAGTGATTCACCATGGGCCTTGTAGGGGTTAACACATCTGGCATCATTGTGAGGTCATTTAAAACTTCAATCCACTGGTAAGTCAGAAGTGACGATAACTTTTTCTTCCTATTTCTGAATATTCAATATTGTAACTTTTGGCATCAAGGCAAGTGCACAATACACTCTTGAACAAATTAGTTCAAGTTAGAGCCAGGCAGGAGGCAAGTAGTTTTATCAAAGTTCTGAAGGGTTGCTGGACCTGAAATGTTAACTCCAATTTTCCTCCACAGATGCTGCCAGATCTATTGAGTTTTTCCAGCAATTTCTGTTTTTTTTTCAATCAAAGCTTGGCCAGGCTCGAGCCTGAGTTACAGATCCTAGTCTCAAATTGATAGCTTCAGTGAAACTTCATTCTAAGGTTGAACCCATATACTATTCTATATAGAAAGCAATTCTCTTCAGTAATTAACAATCTTCTGGCTTATAAATAGTTGGACTTTTCTGTAAATCCGAAGGAAGTAATGAAACAATGGACTGAATCTTACAAGCTTGCTGTCTTTGATCCCCAGGATTGGTTATTCCCATGTTCCCTGGAATACCACCCACCATGTGTTGTTCATTGAGCTGAACTCCAGGACTGACAGTAGTCCACCTTCTGACTGTTGTGGACTCTTGACTGAGGACTGACTGGATTCCTGACGACACTTTCTCTCACAGATGCCGGACTGACCATCCGTGAATCCCCTGCTTGCTTGCACTGGACCTGCTGGCCTGACTGTGGCAATTCCTGGATTATAGTGAAACAAAGCCCCTGACCCTGTTGACCCTGAGTGACTGTGCCCAATCCCCTGGGCGATGAGCGTGAGTGAGTGCTGCCCTTAACTTCCTGCATGGGACTCCTGGTGCACCTGTAGCTGGTGAACTCCAAGGTGCAGCTTTAAGTGCAGAACTGTATTATAATCAAATAGGAGATATACAATGATGATGCATTGAGGATGGTACGTGTCAGATGCCAAAGCCCAGGCGTGTGCAGTTGCTGGCCCTGGAGCCTGCCCTGAGATGTTGGTCCTGGGTGTCCAAGATTGAGGTCTGGAAGAGCATGTGGTGAGATGGAACCTGCAGGGGCCAGCTCTGAACTTTCACGTTGGGAATTTCAATGTTTAGATTTTATCTTGCCGACGGGAGAACAAGGAGGCTGCATGTTAATGAGGTGAGATTCGGTAATGATGAGGTTGGTAATGATCGATAATCCGGGGGGGGGGGGGGTTAAAAGATCTCGCCGCTCGTTAGAGAGAATCTCATTTCAAAGTCAGGGACTTTGTTTGAAATACGCAACTTTTTTAGCTCAGTGTCGAGAAGAACCGTACTCATCATATCATCTGAATGTCCAAAGTTCTCCTCCGAGGTTCGTTGTTCAGGGCCCGGGAAGATTACACCCAACGTTTTGACTTTTCCAAGAGCAGCACAATTGATGTCGTTCGTATCTCACAATGTAACATCGTCCTACTCTCACTTTGATGTGTTTCCTTTACTTTTCAGTTCCGTTTATATACCGAAGGACATTTCTTATTTCAGGAAGGAACGTGAACTGCTGCTGAAGAAAGGTTTGAAGGTAAAATATTGGGTATTCGAGATAACAAGCATGGGGCTGGATGAACACAGCAGGTCAAGCAGCATCATTATTTCTGATAAAATATTGGGTATTGCCGGGATTTGATAATATCGGAGAAAGCAGCATTTAGCAGCCTTGTGTGGAGAATGTTGCAAAACTCAGTGTCACTTTTTAAAGTATCTGTTTGCAACCCTGCGTACAATTTTTCTGCCAAAAATTTCCTTTCCTAGGCTCAGTCCTTCTGCACAATCAAGTACCCTGACTAATGCTGACCCTGTCGGTTCTTGTCTTCGTGCTCCTTAAAAGCATTCTGGAATAAATTTTCTTAAGAGACATAAAATCACTTACTGAGCGTAAATATTTGTGTAATGTGCACCCTAAACATGCGTGCCAGGTTCCTGGGCAAAGCCATTTAGGGAGTAGTTGTCAGATTGATTAACTGCTAGCGTTTAAAAAAAAATCCCCTAAGTTTCCATAAATAAACGACAAGGCACACGCAAGGAATATTCAAATTTGATCTCCCCTGGTTTCCATCCTCGTGCCAACCCAAGACAGAAATCCTGTACAGCTTATCCCAAACATTGCAACCATATGCATTTTCAACAACAACTTTTTAAAAAACTGAATGTGTAGAGAATAATAGATTGGAAATTTTCCACTAAATGTAGGGGTAGGTGTATTAGGTGGTTACCCACACAGCAACAGAGAATTGAGAGCTGACAGATGGTTATGGATAAATTTATTTCCTTCAACTCCCCATCCAATTTCTTTTTGAAATCATTAATCCTCTCTGCTTGCTCAATCCTAATGGCATTGGAATTAAAATTCCCTGTCCCAAATCTCCCAAGCACCTGCTGGTGGACCATCCTTGTTAAAGTGTGGTGACCAGAACTGGACGCAGTACTCTAAGTGGAGTCTAAACTGAGCTTTATAAAGGTTCAACATAACATCCCTGCGTTTGCATTCACTGCTGCTACTTATGAAGCTCAGGATGTCATATACTTTGCTAACCATTCAGTCATAGTCCTTCCACCTGCAAACATCCATGCACATGTATCGCTCTATCCCTGTGCGCTCTTTAGAGCTGTGTCCTCAGATTGATATTATTACTTTGTCTTCCGTATTCCTTTTTTCAAATTGTGTCAACTCCCATTTTTCTGAATTAAATTCCACCGCCGCTTGCCTGTCCATTCCGCCATTCATTCTATATGCTGTTGTAAACTGGGTTGTACCATCTTCGGAGCTTGCCAGTCTTCCAGATTTGGGATACAGTAGGGGGAGGGGAAATTTTGAAGTTTGTGAAGTCCACATTGATACCATTGGGCTGCAGGGTTCCCCACCGAACTTATGTCCACCTATCGCTTGGGAGCCCTGCAGCCCAATGGAATCAATGTGGACTTGACAAGCTTCAAAATCCGCCCCGCCCCCTACCGCATCCCAAAACCAGCCCAGTTTGTCCCCGCCTCCCTAACCTGTCCTTCCTCCCACGTCAAGCCCCAGCCCCATCTCCTACCTCCTAACCTCATCCCTCCCCCTTGACCTGTCCATCCTTCCTGGACTGACCTATCTCCTCCCTACCTCCCCACCTACAATCACTTTTACTGGCTCCATGCCTGCCTCTTTGACCAGTCTGTCCCCTCTCCACCTATCCTCTCCTCTATCCATCTTCTATCCGCCTCCCCCTCTCACCCTATTTATTTCAGAACACCCTTCCTCTCCCCCATTTCTGAAGAAGGGTCTAGGCCCGAAACGTCAGTCTTCTTGCTCCTGTGATGCTTCTTGACCTGCTGTGTTCATCCAGCTCTATACCTTGTTATCTCAGATTCTCCAACATCTGCAGCTCCTACTATCTCTGTTTGACCTTAACTTCATTTTAACTTATTTTAAACCATGGAGGTCAGTTACTGTACACATCCACAAGAGGCTGCCACTGTACTTTTAACACAATAATATGTTTGTTAAATGATACAAGCATGAACTGGGCTAAAAATGTTGGAAAGATTTAATTGCATACATCAAGATAGAATTCAAACATTTATTCTCCTAGCAATACCTTCAAGAATACAAAACCCCAATGAAGATTTACCGCTACCTCCACACAAGGTTCTTACTCGGGCTGGCACACCTGAAACCCGTGAATTTCTGTGCATTCACTCAATGTTTCATCTTCAGCTAGTATCTTTCCTTGTGATACAAGTAGTTCTCCTACAAATAGTTGCGTTCTTGTGTGACCTCGCGCAATAGAAAATTGCTGTAGAAAATCATGTTATAGGCAAATCGCTATAGAATATCACGATACTGTACAGTAGAAAATTCATGTTATCCGAACAGCATCCCCTGTTCATCAGTCACTTTATAGCCAATTCTGTTAACATAACATGAGTTATAGCAGAAATACCTGTACCTAAAACAGACTGCAAACTAAACTCATTTCCACTTAAACTGCAGAGCAAACACAAGTTACCTAAACTCACTTTCCAGTAAAGTTGCAGGATTACTGATTGGATATTTTAACAATCCTGTTTCCGCTGTCTGGTGTGCGCGTGCACGCACAATGTGCACAAACACATGCAACACGCACACGCAGCATACACAAACACATGCAACACACACGTATATGTACAACATGCACAAATGCATGCAGCACACACAGAGTCTGACTGCCTTCTGGGAAATCAGCTTACATCTTATTTAGAAATGTGCTTTTGAAATGTTATTTTGCATTATAAAAATGGCAAAAACATACACCTCACAAGGGATGAGTTGAGTCAATTCTAGACACTTGCTGAGAATGAACGCTATTAAATCCACCATTTCCTTGCAACCATGTCTTAACCTTTTGAAATTATTCTGCATAATGTTTTCTGCTTCAAAAAAGCTGAAGAAATAATGAACTGCAACAGGTGGCTTAACAGGTTGGTGCTTTGTCAGATTGTACCGAGGAGTGGTGAGATGTAGGTTTGTGCCAATAGTTTCTTACACAGCAAGTCCTCAACCTCCACTGAGCAGTTGGCAGTTGAAACAGAAGGCAAGAAGTTTTCCAGAGGGCATTGGAAAACACAGAGCTTTATTAATATTTCAAAAAGTAACACTTACTTACAAGGGAATTTGTAAAATAAAATGGATGTGCCAGAGTCCTGGTATCAATTTTCCTTAAGGACTAATTCTAATTGTAACATAAATAGTTCTTTAAGGCCTCGGATCTTTAAAGCAGCAAAGGGTTTCCTTTCTGTGTCTGTTAGAACATTGATAGTCTGGTCCATTGAAGTAGAGATCTGTTTAATGACAACTGATAAGCAGCCTGTCCAATTGCAGCACCAGCACTTCACTGGTCCCACCTCTGTCGAGATAAGCACCCAGGATATGGATTACAAAAGAGACAACTCCAAGGATGAATTTAAAATGTTAATGTGAATTGTGTAATGTTGTTCAAGACGTTGTTTCCACCTGAAAGGATTAACTGACTTCACAATTTAGGTGTTATCTAATGTAGGGAGGTGTTGGCCTATTGGTATTATCACTAGACTATTAATCCAGAGACCCCAGTAATGTTCTGAGGACCTAGGTTAAATCCTGCCATGATTTAGATTCAACGTTTTTTAAAAAAAAAATTATGGAATTAATGTTGACTGTGAAACCGTTGCTGATCGTTGGCATAAAACTCATCTGGTTTACTAATGTCCTTTAGAGAAGAAGACTGCCATCCGTACCCGGTCTGGACTGTATGTGACTCCAGACACACAGCAATGTGGTTGACTCTCAGCTACCCTCTGGGCAATAAATTCTGGCCTGGCCAGTGACGCCGTCATCCACTTAGCATTAACCTAGGCAACAGACAAAAATGGCTGAAACCGCTCTGTTGACCCTGCAACATCTGGGGCCTACTACCAATTTTGGGAGAGCTGTCTCAGAGACTAGCCAAGCAACAGCTTGACACTGTCTGTCAGGTATGAATCCATGAATATGACTATGTCCAAGACACCACCATCACTGTCCCTGCATATGTCCTGTCCCAGCGTCAGGACAAACCCAGCAGAGATAGCAGCACATTGGTATACAATGGAGATGGAATTGCCTTGGGAGTCCTCTACATTGACTGCAGACTGCAGGAAGTCTTATGGCTTCAGGTTAAACATGGGCAAGGAATGCACCTGCTGATTACCACATACATCCTCCCTCGGCTGATGAGTTGGTCCTTTTCCATGTTGAACACCTCTTGGAAGAAGCACTGAAAGCTGTGAGGGTACAAAAGGTACTCTGGGTGGGGGTACCAATGTCCGACACCAAGAGTGGCTCGGCCACAGTGCTACTGATTGAGCTGGTCACATCCTAAAGGATTATAGCTGCCAGACTGGGTCTGCGGCAAATAACAAATGAGCCAACAAGAGGAAAATCATGCTTGACCTCATCCTTACCAATTTGCAGGCTGCAGATATATTTGCCCATGGCAGTTTCAATAAGACTGTCCACTGCACAGTCCTTGTGGAGATGTAGACTCGCCTTCACATTGACGATAATCTCCATCACGTATGGGTACTAACACTGTGCTAAAAGGGACAGACTTCAAATAGATCTGGCAACTCAAGACTGAGCATCCATAAGGCACTGTGGGCCATCAATAACATAAGGATTGTACTCCAGCACAATCTGGAACTTCATGGTCCAGCATATTTCCTAATCAGGCCACAGATCAACCTACACCATTTAATGATGTTAACCATGACTGTATCCCCCACTGTCAACGTCTATGATTATCTTTGACCAGAAACTCAACTGGTCATGCCTTATAAATACAGTGGCAACCAGAGCAGGTCAGAGCCTAAAATAATGCATAACTCATCTCCTGACTCCCCAAAGCCTGCCCACCATCTATAAGGCACAAGTCAGCAGTGTGGTGGAATGCTCCCCACTTGCCTGGATGGGTGCAGCTCCAACAACACTCAAGAAGCTTGACACCATCCAGGCCAAAGCAACCCGCTTGATTGGCATCACATTCTCAAGCATCCACTCCTTCCACCACCGGTGCTCAGTAGCAGCAGTGTGTACTATCTACAAGATGCACTGCAGAAATTCACCAAAGATCCTTAGATAGCACCTTCCAAACCCGTGACCACTTTCATCTAGAAGGACAATGGCAGCAGGTACATGAGAACACCTCCTCCTGCAAGTTCCCCCCCTGAGCCACCTATTGTCCTGATTTGGAAATATATCATCATTCCTTCACTGTTGCTGGGTCAAAATCCTGGAATTCCCTCCCTAAGCACGTTGTGGGTTAACCTACAGCACATGGACTGTAGCGGCTCAAGAAGGCAGCTCACCACCACTTTCTCCAGAGCAACTAGGGACAGGCACTAAATGATGGCCCAGCCAGTGACACCCGCAACCCATGAGTAAATTAAAAAAAAATTCTACGTTCTGTACAGAGCTTAGACTCTCTCTACATCTTTCAGAAGTGTTGAAAATACCTTTCTGCAGAACCATTTAAATTACAATTATTTTTGTTTCTTTTCATAGGTGGCTGAAGCGAAACCACTTTTAATTCAGGCAGATGTTATGCAGAGAGAGCTGGAGAGCTGTCTAAAGCAGGAGTATACAGCTGATGGTTTACCTCTTCTCCTCCACCAGGTTATTTCCAAGATATAAATACTATAACATGTTTCTCTCAACCTCTCCCTTTCCTTGCTGATGGCTCTGCCTGTGTCAATGGGTACCAGTAATCTGCCAGTACTTTGTCCAACTCTGAATGTGACCTAAGACAGGGGCCCAGATCTCTTCAGAGTCAGATGAAACCCCAGCTCTGTGAAACTAACCTTTGCAAATTACTTCTGGTTTTCACTCCATGGGTTTGATTTGGATTGGGAATCAAGCTGGGCAACCACAGAAGAGCCTAAGAGGCTGTCCCATTCCTGAGGTGAAGGCCTGACTTCGGACTTCAGCGCTGTGTTTAAAGTTTAAAAACAAAGATTAAAGCAGAAAACATCACCCCTGCTCTCACCCCCTCACTCCTCATGCCATATCCATGCCAAGCTATCACCCATACTCATCCCAGTGGCGTGTCATATCTTCTGTGATTAACTAGTCCCCTGTACCCCATTGCCATGGGCCCTGAACCCCTCTATGCCAATCTATCCATTACCATGGTGACTCATGCCCATGCCAATCTACCCATCTCCCATGGCCCTTCATCCAAATCAGCCCCATAGCCTTTTATAGCCTCCATGCCAACTCATAGCCTCCCAACCATCACCATTTCCTCTCTGCTCTCCACAATAACGCACCCATTATCTAGTCCAGGCATTAATCAGGAAGTATTCGGATATAAAATCATTGTTATCAGTCTCGTTGAAAATACGCTTAATATTAAGAACATAGAACATAGAACAGTACAGCACAGCACAGGCCCTTCGGCCCACGATTTTGTACCGACCTATTATCCTACTAAGATCAATCTACCCTGCATACCCTACATTTTACTATCCTCCATGTGCCTATCCAAGAGTCGCTCAAAAGTCTCTAAAGTATCTGACTCCACTACCGCTGCCGGCAGCGCATTCCACACGCCCACCACTCTCTGTGTAAAGATCCTACCTCTGACATCTCCCCTACACCTTCCTCCAATCACCTTAAAATTAGGCCCCAGTGAAAGCCAACAGACCATATGCCTTCTTCACAATCCTATCCAGTTGGGTAGCTACTTTGAGGGATCTATGGATGTGGACCCCAAGATCCCTCTGTTCCTCCACACTGCCGAGAATCCTGCCTTTAACCCTGTATTCTGCATTCAAATTTGACCTTCCAAAATGAATCACTTCACACTTTTCTGGGTTGAATTCCATCTGTCACTTCTTTGCCTAGCTCTCCATCCTGTCAATGTCCCATTGCAACCTGCAACAGATCTCCACACTATCCACAACTCCACCAACCTTCGTGTCATTGGCAAACTTACTAACCCACCCTTCCACTTCCTCATCCAAGTCACAAAAAGCAGAGGTCCCAGAACAGATCCCTGTGGAACACCACTGGTCACCGAGCTCCAGGCTGAATACTTTCCATCTACTACCACCCTCTGTCTTCTATTGGACAGCCAGTTTTGTATCCAAACAGCCAAATTTCCCTGAAACCATGCCTCCTTACTTTCTGAATGAGCCAACCATGGGGAATCTTATCAAATGCCTTGCTAAAATCCATATACACCACATCCACTGCTTTACCTTCATCGATGTGTTTTATCACATCCTCAGAGAATTCAGTAAGGCTTGTGAGGCATGACCTGCCCCTCACAAAGCCATGCTGACTATTTCTAATCAAACTGTGCTTTTCCAAATAATCATGAAGACTGTCTGTCGGAATCCTCTCCAATAATTTGCCCACCACAGAAGTAAGACTGACTAATATTATTGAAATTTCTTCAAATAATAGCCTTCTCCACATCCCAGATTTTATTTAATTTTGATAAATTAGCCCCCAGGTTTCATTTGAACTTACATTTCTGAATCATTAATCTAGGGTCTGGATTAATTGTCCAATAGCATGACCACAAAGCTACAGTAGCCTGAATATTACCATTACCCTGGAAAAAGGTCCCATATTTCATCAGAGAGGTTGCAAGCTTGTGAATTGCGTTAATTGAAAAGAAGATTACCTTTGTGGGGTCGTCAGAGCTTTTCACTTGTTCTGGTAGTGAAATCTCTGACACATAATTCTGTGCAGCAGTAAACTGCATTGAATTGGCTGGTACTGAGCATCCTAAATTTGGTCACCTTTATTCCACTGCATAAATTGCATGTTTAAATCAATTGCTATTGTTTTCATTGCACACCATTCCTATTTCAGTTTTTCACAGATCGAATCCACCACTTGGTGCAATGCAAATATCTGCACATGCTCAGATGGAAACGATTTTGTCAGCGTACAAACATCAGTGAACAAATCTATCCACTGTATAAGGTAGACCACAAATTGCATCTTTTGAACATGTTTAGTAGCAGCGTATGCACCATCTATAATGTAAGCTGTTGTTGCATGAATCCATTTTGTTATATAGCATTTTCCAAGAGATAGAAGTTCTTAGGAAAGAACGTCAAATAATTACTTTGGTAGTGAATGATGTATTCATAGAATCCTTGCAGGGCAGAAAGAAGTTATTTGACTTAATGAGCCTGCACTGATCTTTTCAAGAGCATCTCAGCCAGTCCCGGTCCCCCATCCTATCCCTATAACCTTACGTTTAGCATGGCCAATCCATCTAACCTGCACATCCTTGGACTGCGGGAGGAAACCAGGGCAGCCAGCGGAAACCCACGCAGACAGAGAGCGAACGTGCAAACTCCATACAGTCACCCAAAGCTCGAATCGAAGCCAGGTGCCTGTTGCTGTGAGGCAGCAGTCCTAACCACTGAGCCACCGTGAAGAAGAGTTTAATGCATTTGCATTGCTCATGAAAATGACATTGCAGCGACGGTCCTTCAAAAGTAATGTATTAGCTGAAAAGCTCATTAGCTTACCTCTAATGTATGACAAAATGCTTTTTCTTTCAAAAATGTGCAAATTCTACTTGATGGCATGAAAGCCCCATTATGATATTAATCACCTCATTGATGATAACATAATTCACATAACACCATTTGAGAGAGACGAGTGATATAGCAACCTCCCATTTTAGCAGAACTTTAAAGTTCGACTTAATGAATACACATAGCATTGCAGAGGTGCTTTGCAGTTACCTCTGTTTGCCTCTGTCAAAAATAGGAGGCTACAGTCTGTGTTGGAGTAGAGGTCACTTCTGTTTCGATCAGCAGCTAACTTTCCTCTCAGGATGGCAAGATACTTACTGATGAATCAAGTGATTTGACCATCTTAATTAATCCACCCAGAATGGCTTTCTGCTATCCTTGTATTACTGCATCTGTTTATTTCTTAGAATATTTTCTGAGGTTTTGCTCCAACTAATTTGCCCCAAAGTTAATTTGAAATGTAGATGCTTCTTTGTTTGAAGAAAAATCTCCTGACATCAATCCTAATGATATCTTCACTAATTTGAATTTGCATCTTTGTGTTCTGCTCTCACCATTTCATTTAAAGTAATATTGTTATGCGGCTCTAAGATCACTGTTAGATTTCTTCTTTACCGAATCAGAAGCTCAAGTCATTCCTGCCTTCCCTCATAAGTCATAACCCTGTCAATAGAGATCAGTGTGAGGCTGTTCTCTGTTTTGCCTTTTCTTCAATGCTTTCTTTGTCTCTTGCCAACCAGCACTAAACACATTAGTCAAGATGTGGCCTTGAACATCAAATATATTTGAATGTGACATAGTCTGACCTTTGCTGGGAAGAGTGACACACCTTCTGTCAGGATCCTCAAGAAATTTCGAGATAACAAGCATGGGGCTGGATGAACACAGCAGGTCAAGCAGCATCATAGGAGCAGGAAAACTTGACGTTTCGGGCCTAAACCCTTCTTAGGCCCGAAACGTCAAGTTTTCCTG
>JAHRHZ010000039.1:22143621-22176029 GCA_024137785.1 Ginglymostoma cirratum
AGCACCTTTTATCTCCTCAAGAAATTTCGTTTTTTTAAGATCAAGACTGAACCTTCAGATTCTACTATTACAATGTGATGGTCTAGACAGTTAAAGACACTTCAAAACAGATTGCTTAGTTAGTGACTTATTAATGGTTAACAACTAATGTAGAAGTGTTACAACTGGTGGAATTTTAAACAAGGATAATATCTAGAAAACTGATCCTCAGGCTGATGAAGTAGTGCGCGAAACCTCATGGTTGCAGAATTTTTAAATTGGTAGAAAACATTGAGGTACAACCAATCTCATTTTCCTGGCAGCAACATGGAGATCCAATGTTGGAGCTTATGAGAAAATCATTGACTTTGTGTAGCTTGCACTTTATGATGCTTGAACATATTGGCGTAAACTGGGCTTCCTTTGACCTTTGCTGCAGTCATCCTGAAAGCTATTGTCTTCACTTATGTTTTCTCAATTTTCCAGAAACAAGTTGCTCATATAATGAAGGAGTATGATGATACTGTTCAGAGAGCTCGAAGGCTTTCAGCAGCCAGAGAACATTTTTTAACAGAAACAGGGAGTGCCAGTAAATTTGTGACCCAGGAAGATGTGGTTATCTACCTTCAATGGCTGGTGTGTCATTTACATTCTCTGACAACTATCCATAACTATATAAGGGTAAGATTGCAGAAGAGGACACAATGTCTATTCCACTAAACAATGCTTGCATTCTGTCCAGGTGCAGTTTGAAAAGTGTTTCCACTCGATTTATTTTTGTGTTCATTTTAATGCATCATATTTACGTTTATGCGAAAAGAATGTCTGAACAATAAAAATGTATGCTCATTGTTTATAAGTTCTCAGGTGATTCAATGAACTATCAAGAAACTTTTATAAGGATTTAGTATAAGATTAAAGTCTTGAAACTGACCTTTGCTGCTCCTGCTTTGGTTGTGTCAGCATCACAGCTTGAGATCTGTATCCTGCTAATGTTTGTAAGGATAGCATGGGCTAAACCAGAGGCATAGCTTTAAGATAGTTGGCAAAAGCAGTGATGGAGATCTGAGGAAAAGCATCTTTTACACAGTAAGTGCTTAGAATCCAGAATGCACTGCCTGAGGATGCGATTCATTCTTGGCATTCACAACAGAATTGGATTATTGGGATATCAAGGTGTAGAGCTGGAGGAACACAGCAGGCCAAGCAGCATCAGAGGAGCAGGAAGGCTGACGTTTCGGGCGGAGGAAACATTCTCAGGTCAATAGGGAAAAATCAGTGAAGTGCCAGTAGGGGAGTTGCTCTTGAAGAAAGCCAGCACAGATGCAGTGGGCTGAATGGTCTCTTTCTGTGCTGTAATTGCTCTATGATTCTATGTTGTTAAATCTAAATGGGGAAAGATGGGAGGAGACTTGAATGGAGCATAAAACTGGTATGGACTATTTGGGCTAAATGGCCTAGTTCTATGCCTTATACCCTATGCAACCCTATCAACTGGCTCAGCTGATTCCAGATTAGCTCCAGGAGTTTCTGATTGCTATCATGAGGGGTTGGAATATGTTTACAAGGAACAGTGATATCAAGGGAGCAGAGCCAGTGGGGACTCCTTACACTGAGGTCTCCCACTTTCCTATCCCAGGAGGGAACTGATGAAATGTTGGTGCCAATACATTGAAAGCATCTTCCAAAAGGATGTGTGGGGATTAGGTGGAGAGATAGCTGGTCCTGGATAGGTGGGAATGAAGTAGAGGGAGGCCCAGAACAGACAAGTTTGGGTAGAATTGGTGAGAGGCAGTTAGCTATTATTGCATTCTTTTAGAGTATCCTGCTTTAAGGATGACTCTCAGTCGAGTAACTTCCATGAGGAGAGAGAAAGAGTAAAAGGAGAAAAAAACAAAATCAGATGGTGTGACTGAACAAAGATGACAGGCTTTTCAAATAATCAGAATGCCCGAAGACAACAAACACTCAATCCAGTCAGAAATCCACCTCATTACCATCCTGAACCAAATGGTGTGTCGCTAAGTTCTCCATTTCTTGCTATCTCCTCACAGTGCTGTGGAGCTGGGTCATCTATACTATGTCGGATGGCCCCTTCCTGACCCTTCATCCCTGAAAATGCTTGGCATTTTTATTGTGTCTGTGCTGTCCTTTTGTAAAGAACATAAAGATCCATGAACTAAAGCGCAGTTTGCTGAATGTCTATTCCAGTATTGGGCAGTTCTCTGTACCTCAGAGAAAGGAGACTTCAGGTCTGTTTTCAAGTTCTGCCAATTCTTATTTGCCTCCGTGGTGTTGACCTCACCCAGTGGCGTTGCCATGGCACTAGAACTGCCCACTGTCTGATTAGGGAGCCACTTCTGCCAGCCTCATGCCCATCACATGCGATCTTCAGATCTACATTTCATCCAAACACCTATGGCATTTGAAGAATGAGTATGTGAAAATGCAAATGCAGTTTAATACGCTTAAAGTCATTTTTGTAGAATTGTTGGGGTATTATTTAATAAATGAGCGAACACACTGTTTAAAGACTCTAATTCCCCTTACATTGCAGGTGTTACAGTACCTGCCCATGTCTCACAATATTGAGGCAGCACCTGAGAAGCTTTTTGAAGCAGATGATGAAGATAAAGGCAGCACTGTCATGTTGCTCTCCTCTTTATGTACTCCTACACGTCCCAACACAGCTTTCTCCAGTGTCTCTGGATCAGCTGGTAAGGAATATATGAAGAAGACTACACAAAAATGCAGCAGGTTGCAAAACTCACGTTCAAACAGCCATTGTTCATTGGAACTCAGTATGAAATGATAAATATAAGTTGCACCTTTAAGAGAAAGATTGTCTCAGTTAGGAGACCACTTCTTACCTCAGACTGGAAAGATATGGTGAGTAGCACTTGAAATACAGTATTGATAAGTGGTGAGCTTAACCACTTTGGTAGAAGCAATAGAGGTGCAGAGTAATTCTGAAATGATGATTGGAAAGTATTAGTGCCCTTGTCTATAAGTCATTGAAAGTTAATGTGCAGAGGTGGAAAGCAGTTAGGAAGGCAAATGTTGACCTTTATTACAAAGGGTTTGAGTACAGGAATGAAGATGTCTAACTTCAACTATATAGAACCTTGCTGACCACTTCTGGAGTTTTGTGAAGTTTTGGTCCTCCTGTCTATGGAAAGATGTACTTTCTTACAAGGACTGCGCTAGATTAATCCCTGAGATGGTGGGACCAGCCTATGCAGTAGGATTGAGTAGACTGGGCCTTGATTCTCTGGAGTTTAGAAGAATGAGAGGTCATCTCATTGAAACTGACAAAATCCTTAAGAGCTCAACAAGATAAATGCAGAAAGGATGTTTTCCCTGAGCGGGGGGAGATCTGGAACAGGGAACATTTGGATAAATGTGAGGTTATACATATCGGAAGCAAAAACAAGAAGGCAGATTACGACCTGACTGGCTGTAAATTGGGAGAGGGGAGTGTGCAGCGGGACCTGGGCGTCCCAGTGCAGTAGTTGCTGAAGGTAAACATGCAGATGCAGCAGGTGGTAAAGAAAGGAAATGGTATATTGGCCTTCATTGTGAGAGGTTTCGAGTATAGGAACAGGGATGTGTTCTTGCAGTTGTACAGAGCCTTGGTGAGACCACACTTGGAATATTGTGTGCCGTTTTGGCCTCTTTTTCTGTGGAAGGATGCTCTTGCTCTCGAGGGAGTGCAGCAAAGGGTTACCAGGCTGATTCTGGGTCTGACGTATGAGGAGAGATTAACCAAGTTGGGATTGGTATTGCTAGAGTTCAGACGAATGAGGGGGTTCAAGTAGAGACTTATAAAATTCTAACAGGACTGGACAGGGTAGATGCAGGGAGGATGTTCCTGATGGTGGGTGTGTCCAGAACCAGAGGTCACAGTATGAGGATTCAGGGTAGACGATTTAGGTTGGAGATGAGGAGACATTTTGTCACCCAAAGAGTAGTGAACGTGTGAAATTCATTACCACAGGAAGTAGTTGATGCCAAAACATTGAATGTATTCAAGAAGTGACTAGATATAGCACTTGGGGCGAATGGGATCAAAGGTTATGGGGAGAAAGCAGGATTAGGCTATTGAGTTGGACGATCAGCCATGATCATGATAAATGGTGGTGCAGGCTCAAAGGGCCGAATGGCCTCCTCCTGCTTCTATGTTTCTATCAACGTAGTTTCAAAATAACGGACAAGCCATTTAGGACTGTAATGGAGGAATTTCTCGATTCGGATGTTAGTAAATCATTGGAGATCTCTTCCTCAGAGGGAAGTGGCTGTTTGATCATTGAGTATGTTCAAGATGGGAATTAATAGATTTCTAGGTACCAATGACATCAGGGGATATGGTGAAATGCTGGAAAATAGCATTGAGGAAGACAATGAACCATGCTCTAGAAAAGGATCTCAGTGGGTTGACAGGCCTACTGTAGGTCCTGTGTTCCATCAGATTTTGCATTGGGGCTTCTCATTACTAAGTAACTTTTATTAGTTAGGTAACCTGTGTTCAGGAATTAAAGGATTAATATGACATTTGCAAATTGGAACAAATTAGAGGAAGTGGCTGGGGTGTGGGGGAGTGGTGGGTGTTGTTGGTTGAGAACGTGGGGATGGGAATGGGGTGTCAGAACAACTTGTAGCACTGCTTTTGAAAAAGGCAGGGGGCAAAGTTCCACATGGGCTGATAGAGGGTGGCTGGAGTTCAGCACAGAGAGATATGAGGTAAGATCAGGGAAATGAAGCGCATCTTTGAAGTAGAGGCTTCTTGGTTTGCAGATTCATAAACCATGAAAAGGGCTGAAAGAAGCCATTTTAAAAAATTGTTAACTTAAATCAGTGATCTGACTTATGTTTGGTATGACTGAAGCAGAGCCTCCCTTTTTTATATTTAGGTCCCTTTGAAAGAAATCATAACCTTTTGTTAGATTTCCCAATAACTTAATCTGCATTCTAACCTTTTTGATTAATGCACTGGGACACCTCAACCATTCTACATTTCAGAGCTCTGCAATCTCCTGATTAAAATGAAATTATTCAGGAGATGTGGGCCTCCCTGGCTTGTCTAGAATGAGAAACTGATGCTGAGCTGCCGTCTTGAACTGCTGAGGTCTATTTGGTGTTAGTATTCTCACAAAGCTGTTAAGGAAGGAGTTTCAGGATTTTGACCCAGTGACAATGCAGTAATGGTGATTTATTTCCAAATCACAATGTTGTGTGGCTTGAGGGCATGTTGGAGTTGCTGGTGATCCCACATATCTGTAGCCCTTATACTTCTAGATAGTAGGTCATGGCTTTGGAAGGTGCTGTGTAAGGAGTTTTGAGGAATTTCTGCAGTGCATCTGGCTGATAGGACACACTGCTACTAAGCATCAGTGGTGGAGGGAGTGGATGCATGTAGATGTGGTTACAATTGAGTGACCTGCTTTTTCCTAAATGGTGTCAAGTTTCTTGAGTGTGATTAGAGCTGCACCCATCCAGGCAAAAGCCAAGTATTCTATCACACCCCTGAGTTGTGCCTTGTAGGTGATAAATAGGTTTTGGGGAGTCAGGAGGTGAGTTACTCCCTGCAGTATTCGTAGCTTCTGACTTGTTCTTGAAATCACAATATTTGTATGGTTGGTCCAGTTCAGTTCCTGTTCAGTGATTACCCTCAGGATGTATTATTGGAGTTAGTATGAAGTGTACTGGAATTAAGAATCTAATGATGACCATGTAACTGTTGTTGATTGAAGTGAAAAACCCATCTGGTTCACTAATGTCCTCTACACAAGGAAACTGCCATCCTTACTCTGGCGTGGTATATATGACACCAGACCCGAAACGATGTAGTTGGCTCTTAACTGCCCTCTGAAATGGCCTAACAATTCACTGAGTTCTAACAATTGCAATGAAGTTTCAAAAAAGGAATGTAAGTGGGCGGACTTTTGGGCATTAACCTGAGAACATATCTTAAATGATAACGGCAAAAACCAGTAGACCCTACAAAGTCCTCCTTACCAGTATTTGGGGGCTTGTGTCAAAATTGGGAGAGCTGTCTCACAGACTAGTCAAGCAACAGCATGACATAGTCATGCTCATGGAATGATATCTTACAGATAAGGTCCCAGACACCACCATCACCATCCCTGGATATGTCCTGTTCCACTGGCAGGCAAACCCAGCAGAGGTGGTAGCACGGTGGTATATAGTCGGAAGGGAGTTGCTCTGGGAGTCCTCAACATTCTTTTTTACAAATGGAGGGAGCTCTGTATTTCTGAGAGCAGATTCAGCTCAGGGCTCCTTCCGAAATACAGAGGCATACTTCATTCTGACAGTTTTACGCTATGGAAGAACTATCAGAAGAAGGCAAACCACATCTCCTTTTCACAGCAGTCAGTGACAATGTTCTAAGTTTAAAGGTCCATACAGCCACTTAGCCAGCTGCCACTGCTCAGTACTTAGGGTAAGTGTGATGGTAGAGTGCTGGGAGGGTAGGATGCCAGATGGACAGTAATGTAAAGTGCCTTCGGTGGGAATACACATGGTTAACGAGCAGGTTTCCGGGTAAATAGGTTAATGGGTAGATAGGGTGCCAGCTGGGTAGGGGTAAGTTTCTGGATGTAGGATACCAGATGGGTAGGGGTACAGTACCAAGGTGCCAGGTTAGTAGCGTTTCATGTTGCTAAGGGTAAGATGTCTGGACATTGGGTGCCAGTCTGAATGTGGCAAGTAGGCCAGGTAAGTGGATCAGTGTTTAGGGTAAAAACTGAAAGAACTTCAGATGCTGTAAATCAAAAACAAGAACAGAAATTGCTGGAAAAGCTCAGCAGGTCTGGCAGCACCTGTGAAGTGAAAATCAGAGTTAACGTTTCGGGTCTGGTGACCATTCTTCAGAATTCTGTTGCTGAACTCGGAACTTCTGTTCTCCAAGCACTACATCTTGTAGCAATTTCTGTTTTTGTGTCAGTGTTTCGGGTAGGTTGGACTGAGTCGGAGAAATCGGATCTGGAATGGGTTGGGGAGGACGGGAGTCAGGTGTAGAGTGGGGGAAGCAGAGAGTCAGGTCCAGTGGTGAGAAAGGGGGATGTATTTGACAAAGGGGTGTGGCATTAACCAGGTCTAGCACAACTGCAGTCAATGTGATTCAGGGAGAAATCATTCTGCTGGTCCGATTCAATAGGCAGCACATAGGAAGATGGTCATGGTTATTGGAGATCATCTCAGCTCCAGGAGCATCCTCTCCCAAAGCCACTCTGTTTCCCAACCTGTCTGTACTCCTTTAAGATGCTCCTTAAAACTTCTTAGGCCAGTCTGCTATTAGTGGCTCTTTATGTGGCTTGCTGTTTATTTTAATTTATGACACTGCTGCCAAGTACCTTGGCATGTTTTATCTCTGTCAAGGGACTTTTTCCTTCACTAGATTCTTTATCTTTTAACTGATTAGCTCACCAAATCATTGGGCCACTTGTGCTATTGTTTTGCTGAGGTCTGTAAATTCACTTTGCAATATCTGTTACTTTTCCCCGTCCAATTCTCATTAAGATACGAATCAACTGTACTTTTCCAATGAGTCCCTTTGGTCTCTTGGATGCTTCTATACCTGTACTCAAGAAAACTGTGGATGGACATTTTACCTTCACACCTCTTGTCCAGCTGCTGTGAAGTATTCAGCCATAAACTGGAGATGCCTCTTCTTCCAGTTTGAAAATCCTTTCACTTTGTGCACTGTTGACCCATCCTGCAGTGCCTCCCTCTAGTCACCAGCTTGACAATCTCAACATTTTCCCTACCATCTTTTCCAGTTGTCACAGCCCATCCCCCACCTGCTGCAGCTTTTGACTGCTGACTTAACTCACCTGGACAGGCCCCCAGCCTGTCAGTGTGGTTACTTGCTGGCCACGGTACTGAACAATGAAACCCACGCCATTAACGTTTAGCAAAACATTCACATCCTTGGGATTTTTGTGTTTCCACCTGAAAAGTCCCTTTCATTTCCCATTTCCCAATGAACATCAGGGTATCTGTTTTGCGGAACCGAGTTATTGCAGCTGGGGAGTTGGAGATCAATATGGGGACCTTGCTGCTACAAAATGTGCATTAAATGTTCAATACTGAGGACATTGACGATGGAGTACTTTTCACTGAGATCACAGCAGAATGCTGAGATCCTGCTTCTGTTCAGACGATCTGAGTCAAAAAAATTCAAAATGCATGAATAGTATTTTAATAAATGTTAAAGTTGTTAAATATTTGTAATAAAGTCACCAATTAGAATTAATGGGCATGCTTGGAAATAATTAACAATTTTCAACAACTTTGATAATTATTTTATTGTATCCTTGTGTTGTAGACTCTGTACATCTGTATATCACAAGGTTATCATTGTATAGTACGTAATGTTGTAATTTGTAATGAGCAGTTTTCCGTCATTTGGAAGCTGTAATGTATGGTATATTGCAATTTGGTGGTTACATACAATCTATTAACTGTTAATTTCACAGAGTTAGTGCTTTCACATGGTAGCTATGATGTGTAGTGTGCTTTAACCTGATCATTTACGGGATTCATTTCAGGAAAAACGTCAGTCCTCCAATCATCAGCTGGAGCCCGTACTGTCTCGATCTTCAACAAATACTCCACTGTCACAGGCTTTGAAGGTAAAGATGAAGCAGAATTTAAGCATGTTGTGAAACTTTCATATTGCAATGGAGTGTTCTGATTATAGATGTAGTGCTTGGAGACAGTGTGAGGTGAGAGTCACTGCCCTTGATGTCTTGCTGCATTTGGACCTAATGTGGCATGAAGGAGCCCTAGCAAACCTGGAGCCACTGAGAATCAGGGTAAAAACTTACCAATGGTTGGCATCAAACCTGGAACGTTAGAAGATGATGGTTGGAGGTCAATCATCTCAGCTCTAGGGCATCTCTGCAGGAGTTCCTCAGGGTAGTGTCCTAGGCCCAACCATCTTTAGCTGCTTCATTAATGACCTTCCTTGCATCATAAGGTCAGAATTGGGGATGTTCACCGATGTTTGCACTAATTCTGGTTCCTCAGGGACTGAAGCTGTCCATATCCATATGCAACAAATTCAGGTTTATTTGATAAATGGCTTTACATTTGCACTACACAATAACCAGCTCCAATAAGAGAGAATCTAACTATCACTCCTTGATATGCAATGATATTACCGTTGCTGAAGTCCTCACAATCCTGGAGTTACCATTGACCAGAAGCTGCATTGAAGCAGCCATATACATACTGTGGCTATGGGAACAAGCCAGAGGTTGGGAATTCTGTAGTGAATAATTCACTTCCTGTCTCTCCAGCGCTTGTTTACCCTCTAGAAGACACAAGTCAGAAGTGTGATGGAATAAGTGCCTGGATGTGTGCAGCTCCGACAACACTCAAGATGTGTGACACCATCCAGAACTTGGCACCTCAATCGCTAACTTGCACATTCAACCCTTCACAGCTGATACTCAGTGGCAGCAATGAGCACTATTTAAAGATGCATTGCAATAACCTATCACTGCCCCTTCAACAGCTCCTTCCAAACCCAAGACCACTTCCATCTAAAAAGACAGGGGAACAGATACATAGCAACATGACCACCTGCAAGTTCCCCTCCAAGCCACTCACCATCCTGACTTTGAAATATGTTACCATTCTTTCAACATTGCTGGGTCAAAATTCTGAAACTCCCTTCCTAAACAGCAGCATTGGTGTCTGTTTACCCCAAGACCTTCAGCAGCTCACCACCACCTTCTACAGGGCCATTAGAATAGGCAGTAAGTGCTAACAGGCAGGGACACCCACATTCTATGAAAGAAGAAAACAAATTAAGCAATATTTATACCTGACTCCCCCATCACTTTAAGAACCACCGATTCCATTGAGTTTAGCAGTTGGCACATAATGTTGAGGTTGTACAAGATGTTGGTGAGGCCACTTTTGGAGGACTGTGTACAGGTCAGGTCATCCTGCTATAAGAAAAATATTATGAAATTGGACAGGGTGCAGAAAAGATTTACAAGGATGTTACCAGGACTGGAGGGTTTGAATTATAAGGAGAGGCTGGATAAGCTGGAACTTTTTTCACTGGAGCATAGGAGGTTAAGGGCTGACCTTATAAGAGATTTATAAAATCATGAGGAGTATAGATAAAGCGAATGGCACAAGACTAGAAAGCATAATTTTAAAGTGAGAGGAGAAAGATTTAAAAGAAGCCAGAGGGTTAACTTTTTCACTCAGAGGATGATTTGTGTATGAAATGAACTGCCAGAGGAAATGCCAGATACAGGTACAATTACAACATCCAAAAGACATTTGGACAGGTACACGAATAGGAAAGGTTTAGAAGGATATGGGCCAAATGCTGGCAAATGGGACGAGTTTAGTTTGGGATGCTTGGTCAGCATGGATGAATTGGACCGAGGTGTCTGTTTCTGTACTCTATGAGCCTATGCCTCTATAATTGTACACAAAAATGGAAGGGTTCTCTAATCTAGCTGCTAGGAAGTATTCAGGGATCATGATCAAATAGAAGATGAGGGTTTGTATTCCAGAAACCATGCCTGTAAACAGTTGGATGCTAGCAAAGCTGGTTCAGTATCTTTCAACACTCTTCCCGCTAAGTAGTCAGGATTGGGAACACTTTATCTGCAATGTTGGTGGAAGCTGACTTGATAAATAATTTTGAAAAGTAAATTGGTTAAGCTCTTGAAGATGAATAGCCTATGCGGTCAGGGACAAATGGCAAGGGTATGGTTCCAAATATAAGTGCTCTTTCAAAGAGTCAGCACCTGACATCATAGACCAAATAGCCTCCTACTGTTCGAAATGTTTCTGTGACAGCCTGAGAATACGTGCAGTGATGTTGGCAGCTTCAAAGAGTAAAAGCTACCAATTGTACTACACCTATGAAAAATCGAACAATGGTAAACTATTGTAACAATTTCTCTTTGTTGCAGACCTATTTGATTTCGAAGTTCTTCCTGTTCATAAGCTGAACATTGAAGAGCTTAAACCTCAGCTTCAGTACCTTCTTTGTCACTTCGGCATTGAATATGATGTGGATGATATCAAAAACACTGCAAATGAGATGGAGCTATTCACGCTGGTAATTACATCCTCATATAGTCAAGTTTCTCACACCTCCCTGGTGGGAAGAAATGGATCTTTTTCTGAGTGGCAGGCAGTGACATGTAAGGTACACCAAGGATCAGTGCTTGGCCTCCAGCTATTCATGATATCTATAAAGGACGTGAATAAATGAACCAAAACGATATTTCCAATTTTCTAATGATGCAGAACTGGGCAGGATTGCTGGAAAACAGAGTTGCTGGAAAAGCTCAGCAGGTCCGGCAGCATCTGTGAAGGAACAAACAGAGTTAATGTTTGGGGTCTGGTGACCCTTCCTCAGAACTGGTTTGGGGATGATTGGGGGATGTGAGGAGAATGCAAGGAACTTTGAAGTGATGTAGAACAAGTTGAATAGTGGGCACACACATGGCACATGTGGTATAATTGGCTAAATGTGATTTTATACACTCGGATGCAAAAAATAGAAAGACAGCATTATTTAACTGGGGATATATTGGGAAGTGTGGATCTACATAGGGATCTGGGCTCCTTGTACATCAGCCAGTGAGAAAAACAGGCAAATGCAACAAGTAATTAGGAAGGCAGATTGGTCTTCATTGCAAGAAGATTTGAGTTCAGAAGTGGGGATGTCTTTCTGCAGTTATACAGGGTATTGGTGAGACCACACCTGGAATATTGTGTGCAGTATTGATCTCCATACGCACGAAAGGATAAGTTGCCATAAATGAAGTGCTGGGCTGATACCAAGGTTGCAGGACTGTACTATGAGGAGAGATCAATTTGACTGGATTTGTATTCTGTAGCGGTTAGAAGGATGAGAGGAGATCTGATTGAAATGTATAAAATTCTAACAAGGCTAGAGACAGTCTCAGGATTCAGGATAGGCCATTTAGGACTGAGATGAAGAAACATTTTGGGTATGGAGCAGGTGAATATAGGCTGGCAGTTATGGGGTGGTTACAGGGTCGGTGGAGGTTACTGAGATGCAAGAGCCAGCACCATGGACAGATTTGAAAACACTGATGGCATTGCATGATAGGAGCCTGTGGAGATCAGCAAGCAAGGAAATTGTTTGGTGCGAGTTAGGATTTGGGGCAGCAAAAATTTGGATGACCTCAGTTTATGGAAGGTAGGATATGGGAGACCTATCAGGAGAGCATTGAAATAGTCAAGTCTAGAACAAACAGGGGCAAAGCTGAGGATATCAGCATGTATAGGCTGAAGCAGGGTGGAGATGGGCAGTTTATAGATGTGGAATTAGAATGTCTTGATTTTGGAGATGATAAGGGAGCAGAAACTCGGGCTAGAGTCAAAAACTGAAATTGCTGGGAAAGCTCAGCAGTTCTGGCAGCGTCCATGAAGAAAAAGTCAGAGTTAACATTTCAAATAGGGCACCATTGATTTGGAGAACCTAAGTCAATCTTGGAGACTAGCAGGGGAAATGAACAAAGTTGGTGGCATTGGAATAGTGTTTGTGGCAGGGATAGTCACAAAGACATGTATTATGAATCTATGACACACTGTTGTAACCTTTACATTTATAATGCTTCTTCTATTATTTTCTGTTTGTAATATAATTAAGCTTTCTCCAAAATGAAATATTTGGTGTAAAATGTTTGATCCAACATTCATACTTCAGGTGAATCAGAAATTCAGGGGCATATTTAGCAAGGAAGAAACAATGAAGACTTTTCCAGTTTATGATGCTTTTGAGTCCAGGACAGAACACTGGGGAATGAAAGGCCCAAAAATGGCCCTGAAGAAAGAAGCCAATTGGATTCCATTCTTAAAGGTACATAGAGCAATATTCAAGGGGCATCTGTTTGTGTTCACTAACTTTTGGGATGAAAGGGTCATCTTATGAAAAACATTTGAGTAGCTTGGGCCAATATTCATTACAGTTTGAAGGAACAAGAGGTGGTTTCATTAAAACATGGAAGATTTGAAGAGGGCTTGACAGCTTGGATGCTGAGAGAATGTTTATTTTTGTGAGGGCATCTAGAACCAGTCTCATAATACAAACCCGAGATAAAAGGTACTGCAGATGCTGGAGAATCCGAGATAACAAGCATGGGGCTGGATGAACACAGCCGGTCAAGCAGCATCATAGGAACAGGAAAACTTGACGTTTCGGGCCTAGACCCTTCATCAGAAGTGGGGGAGGGGAAGAGGGTTCTGAAGTAAATAGGGAGAGAGGGAGAGGCGGATAGAGGAGAGGATAGGTGGAGAGGAGGCAGACAAGTCGAAGAGGCGGGGATGGAACCAGTAAAGGTGAGTGTAGGTAGGGGGGTAGGGAGGAGATAGGTCAGTCCAGGGAGGACGGACAGGTCAAGGGGGCGGGATGAGGCTAGTAGATAGGAGATGGGGGTGTGGCTTGAGGTGGGAGGAGGGGATAAGTGAGAGGAAGAACAGGTTAGGGAGGTGGAGATGAGCTGGGCTGGTTTTGGGATGCGGTTGGGGGAGGGGAGATTTTGAAGCTTGTGAAATCCACGTTGATGCCATTGGGCTGCAGGGTTCCCAGGCTGAATATGATTTGCTGTTCCTGCAGCCTTCGGGTGGCATCACTGTGGCATTACAGGAGGCCCAGTATGGACATGTCGTCTGAGGAATGGGAGGGGGAGTTGAAACGGTTCGCGACTGGGAGGTGCAGTTGTTTGTTGCGAACTGAGCGCAGGTGTTCTGCAAAGTGGTCCCCAAGCCTCCGCTTGGTTTCCCCGATGTAGAGGAAGCCACAACGGGTACAGCGGACGCAGTATACCACATTGGCAGATGTGCAGGTGAACCCACATTTCCCGGGAAAACGCCCTCGACCGTGTCCCCCGTGTTTCCTGGGAAAACGCCCTCACGGCCCGTCCCCGCTACAATAACCAAAAAAGAATCCCCCTCGTCCTCACATACCACCCCACCAACCTCCGGATCCAACGCATCATCCTCCAACACTTCCGCCATCTGCAATCAGACCCCACCACCAAAGACATTTTTCTCTCCCCACCCTTATCTGCCTTCCGGAGGGACCACTCCCTCCGCGACTCCCTTGTCCGCTCCACACTCCCCTCTAGCCCCACCACACCCGGCACTTTTCTCTGCAACCGCAGGAAGTGCTACACCTGCCCCCACACCTCCTCCCTCACCCCAATCCCAGGCCCCAAGAAGACTTTCCACATCAGGCAGATGTTCACCTGCACATCTGCCAATGTGGTATACTGCATCCGCTGTAACCGTTGTGGCTTCCTCTACATCGGGGAAACCAAGCGGAGGCTTGGGGACCGCTTCGCAGAACACCTGCGCTCAGTTCGCAACAAACAACTGCACCTCCCAGTTGCGAACCATTTCAACTCCCCCTCCCATTCCTCAGATGACATGTCCATCCTGGGCCTCCTGCGATGCCACCCGAAGGCTGCAGGAACAGCAAATCATATTCAGCCTGGGATCCCTGCAGCCCAATGGTATCAATGTGGATTTCACAAGCTTCAAAATCTCCCCTCCCCCAACCGCATCCCAAAACCAGCCCAGCTCATCTCCACCTCCCTAACCTGTTCTTCCTCTCACCTATCCCCTCCTCCCACCTCAAGCCCCGCCCCCATCTCCTATCTACTAACCTCATCCCGCCCCCTTGACCTGTCCGTCCTCCCTGGACTGACCTATCTCCTCCCTACCCCCCTACCTACACTCACCTTTACTGGCTCCATCCCCGCCTCTTCGACTTGTCTGCCTCCTCTCCACCTATCCTCTCCTCTACCCGCCTCCCCCTCTCTCCCTATTTACTTCAGAACCCTCTTCCCCTCCCCCATTTCTGATGAAGGGTCTAGGCCCGAAACGTCAAGTTTTCCTGCTCCTATGATGCTGCTTGACCTGCTGTGTTCATCCACCCCCACGCTTGTTATCTCATAATACAAACCCTCCTATTTAAGACCAAGATAGGGAGGAGTTTCTTTGGAATTTCTTAGCTCCAAAAAGCAGTGGGAGCTGGGTCATTGAATATATCCAAGATTGAGTTAGATTTTTGTTCTACAAAGAAGTCCAAGGTTATTGGGACAGCAGAAGGAAAGGGGAGTTAAGACCACAATCAAATCACTCATCATATTATTGGATGGTGGAACAAGAGTTGAGGAGACAAATGGTCTTCTCCTGCTTCAATCTATTCTTATGTTACTAAGTTAAAACTGAAAGAACTGTGGATGCTGTAAATCAGGAACAAACACAGAAATTGCTAGTAAAGGTCATCAGGCCTGACAGCATCTGTGAAAAGAAACCTGAGTTAACATTTTGGGTGCAGTGACCCTTCCTCAGTACTTGTTCTTATGTAATCAGAAAAAGTGATAACTCTAACCAGAAGAATCTTGAAAATTTGCAATTTTCTGTAAAGTAATCTTGAACTACAAGTCAGTAAAATCAGTAAAGGTTTTTATTTGCTTCACTGACGTCCTTCAGGGAAAGAAACTTGACCTAGCTGTGTCTCCAGTTCCTCATTGATGTGGTTGCTTCTTCGTAGTCGTAGAGGTGGCCTAACATCAGACAGCTGTTTCAGGGCATCAGGAGATGTGTAATAACTGCCAGACTTGTCAGTGCTGCCCACATCCTGAGACTGAAACATGATTTATATATTGTAACCAGGTTTTGTGGAAGGTAATGAACATATTGAGATGATATTTCAAGATCGTAAGACATCTATGAATAAGGATTCTGTCGATTTTGCTTCACCCATGGAAAGAGTGCTTAAATGACTTCATAAACCAATTTAGGATTTTTAGTTCTGTTATGTCGATCATTCTCTATATAGAAAAAAAAGTACTTATATTGGCCCTAAAATTAATTATTACTTGTGTAAATGTCCGTGAAATTGATAATAATAATTCTACACCCTTAGCAGTTCAGTACAAACACAAATTGCATGTATCTTTCCATTTCATAATGGGGGATCCGTAGACGAGTGGTAATGTCACTGGGACAGTAATCCAGAGACCCAGGTAAGTGCCTGGAATATCCTCCATAGCAACTGGTACAGATTGAGTTGAATAAATGAATCTGAAATATAAAGCTAACCTCAGTAATGGCAACCGTGGAGCTACTATTGGTTGTTTATGGGCCTTCCTGTGGTGCAGTGGTAGTGTCCCTATCCCTGGACGGTGAAGCCCGGCTTCAAGTCCCAGCTAATCCAGAGGTTTATAATCACATCTCTGAACAGGTTGATTAGAAAAATAGGTTAAATAAAAAAAAAAACCAATTTCAGGTTTCAAAGTCTCAGCCTTTCCAGGTTAACTTGGGAACTCAGACCCTGACACTGTGGTCTTGACCTTGGAGCTCACTGCACTGCCTTCAGCACTTCATGTCTTTCCTATTAACTGAGGCCCTGAAATTGAATCAGTATTCAAGGTATGATCTGACAAGACAATTATACAGTTAAACTATTGAGCCATCCTAAAGGTCCTGGATTCAATTCTATTCCAGAGCTTTTTAGAAAGCAATCACTTATGAGACATGGGTGTTGCTGGCTGGGCCAACATTTATTGTCAATCTCTAATTGACCTGCAGAAGGTGGTGGCGAGCTTCCCTCTTGAAAAGCTGCATTCTGTGGCTGCAGATAGACCCATTGTACAGTTAGAAAGAGAATTCAAGGTTTTTCAACAACTCTTTAGTTCCATGTCAGGGATGGTGTGTTGCTTGGAGGGGAACTTGCTTGAGCCAGTAAAAACCGTGGCTGATACTCCAGTGCAGTATTGAGGGAGAACTGCACTGTTTGAGGTTGCATCTTTTGGATGAGATGTTAAACCAAAGCCCCACCTAACCATCCATGTGGAAGTGAAAGACTCCAGGACTCAATAATCAAATAGAGTAGGGAGGAATCCCTCAATCAGCATCGTAACAAATATTGGCTGAATACGGATGTTCAGCTATGATACATTTGAAACCCAGCTGTAGCAGAGGTAGAAGTGGTTGAATATCTTATCAAACTCATTTTCCACCAGTCGTACAGCATGGAAAGAGACCCTTCAGTCCAGCCAGACCATGCTGAACATGATCCCAAAATAAACTAGTCCCACTTGCATGTTGCTGTCCCATATCCCTCCAAACCTTTCCTATTCGCATATCTATCCAAATGTCTTTTCAACATTGTAATTGTGCTTGCGTAATTCCACACAACAATACCTGGTTTGGCATAATCTGCAAATTTGACTACTTGACATGGAATTTCTGAACCTAGGTCATTTATATGAATACATCAAACCTCGCTTTTGCTGCCATGAACATTTGTGACGATACTGTCACTTTAAGAGGTTATTTTGTCTTTTTTTGGACAGATTATAAGGCAGAAACATCGAGCTATCTCTAAGAAAGTAAACAATTTGTGAGGCCTTGGGTTTTGTTTTAAAGTTGGAACATTGGAAGCAGCCTGGGTGTGGCCAGCTGTCACCTACCAGGCTTTCTAGTTTTTAAGTTTAGTTTTAAGCAGAAGCTCTTGGGGTCTCAGTAGAGTTGGAAGTTTCAGCGAATGTCTCCTGGCTGCTACACTCTCTGAATTTTCGCTTGATTTTTTTCTTCCTCCTGGATTGGAGAACTGCATGTGAGAATCTGTGTCCGAATTTGTCTATTTGCCAAGGGGTGTGTTTATGGGATGTTATGGGATATTATATTGGAACAGTTAATTAGTAATAGGTACTGTATCTATTATTTGGTTAAGTTTTCCAATAGTTAAGTTATTATAAATTCCTCTTTGTAACATTTATATTTTAACTATAGTGTCTAAATAGATTGTGTTTTGCTTAACGTTGAGTATTTTGACCAGTTGCATGCATCTGGAACGTGGCTCTTCACAGCTACATTTAAAATAAGAAAACATTAGGGTCTAGGCTACATTCTTAAAATATTTTGAGGGGCTCTGGTCTGGTCTGTAACACATTACAAAGATATTTAATTTAAAAGATGAAAATAAATACTGTTTCTCTGCAATAAAAATAGAAAATTCCAAGAGAAACAGCATTAACATTTTTGAGCCCAAAGGCCCTTCTTTAGAACCGAAAAAGAATTATTGGACTCAAAATATTAACTCCGTCTCTGTCTCCACATTTACTATCAGACCCATTGAGTTTCTCCAACATTTTCTATTCTTATTCCAGATTTCCAGCTTCCACAGTATTTTGCTTTTATTTAACCTTTTCTGTCATAGGTTTATTTGTTTTTTTTTATTCTGGCTGTGCATCCACTTTAGAGATGAGGGGAGAGTTAAAGATTGTTTGCTGGACAACAGTTAGTATGGGACCATTTCAAATGACAGTTTTATATTGTTGTATCCTTTGTTATATTTCAATAGATAACTATCAGGTAAACTAAGCAAATCAAATACAATATAATTATTGGAATTTTTTTCTTTGGAAAATGAAAACTTTTTTTTCTTTTAAATGGTAATATAATCTCTAAGAAGTCTAATAGCATTTAAAAAGAACTTACAGTGAATAACTGAAAGGATCATGGAAGAGATTTCTGATGAAGGGTCTAGGCCCGAAACGTCAAGTTTTCCTGCTCCTATGATGCTGCTTGGCCTGCTGTGTTCATCCAGCCCCATGCCTTGTTATCATGGAAGAATGTTTTAAGTTTTAAGACTTACTGTAACAAACAAGCTAGAAACAATGTTGACAAACCATTATTTTAGTAGGCAGCTTAAACAATTAAATGCAGATAATATCCCCACTTTAACTTCTAGAATCATACATTCCATATCCACTATACTCTGTCCTTTAAGTAGACATTTCACTTAGCTTCTTTATTCTTCACGTGAAGGGAGAAATATGAAGACGCTGAGAAAGGGAGTGATAGAGGTAGCAAGCCTCTGGTGTTCATCAAGCAGGATGTGGGTCAGAGCTCATGTTTGGAATGAAGAAACCAAGTTGGTGAGATTTTCCTGGAAGAACTGCAGATGCTGTAAATCAGAAACAAAAACAGAAACTTCTGGAAAAGCTCAGCAGGTCTGGCAGCATCTGTGAAGAGAAATTCAGAGTTAACATTTTGGGTCCAGTTCTGAGGAAGGGTCACCAGACCTGAAACGTTAGCTCTGATTTCTCTTCACAGATGCTGCCAGACCTGTTGAGCTTTTCGAGCAATTTCTGTTTTCACTACCCTGGAGCTAAAAGGGCAGCTCACAGTATAACCATTTACAAAATCTCACATTCTTAACACCTGGAACAAGATCCAAAATTTCCAGGCTCCAGATTGTTGAATTTACACCAGGAAATGCATATCAGGACACCAAGAAAATTCTGACACATAGACAGATGTGGGAATTACCCAGGAAGTTTAACCTTCTGACAGGCTGATTCCCTGCTGCCAAGAACCTTCTGTGAATCTCCCTGACAATGAGACATGTTCCCTCCTTCCTCAGACTCTCCTGTTCTCACCACCAAACCTACATGGGAGATGCCATGTTGTTCATTTCTGCTTGAGCCTGGGTTTGAAAGGTTCTCACACTACCACTGTGCTGCAGGAGCTCCTCCAATCCTCCATCTTACCCTAAGTTAAAGACTCAGCCCCAAAATAATTACAATCTTGCAAACTTGTTTTTAACAAGTGTATTTTGTTTATTTAAGGACACAAATTCATTCATCCTATGCAAAATGCATTCATTTTGAATGAATCAGTAGCCATGATCAGTTAATATAAAATGCAATACGTTTAAAAACAAATGTGTTTGTAGTGCATGCTCCCTCTTCAAATCACTGCAGATTCTCCTGCACCTTCATGGGTGCCCTCAATGACAGCCACTTTACAAATGCAGTGTTCCCCCAACACTCCTGACTCCACCTCACGGAGGGAATGCCTTATCTTATTGTGATATTTTTGACCTGCAGTCCCAGTGGGAACCTGAGTGAAATTCCTGTTAATGCTGAGATGAGGAGTTGTTTTCTTGCTCAGAAGATTATGGGTATTTGCAAATCTTGACCTCGGAGGGCAGTGGCAGCTCAAACATTAGTGGATTTAAAGTTGAGATTGAAAGATTTTGAAAAAAATTAAGGTAAAGTTGCCACAGTCCGAGGCCTGCCTGCTCATTAAGGTGGTGACTTAATCTGAGGGACACCAGGCTTTAGGCAGTGGGAAGACATTGAGAAGGAAAGTCCTTCATGGTAACCTCGGTGCAGGAATTGAACTCAAATCGTTGGTAACACTCGATATTGCAAATCAGCCATCCAGTCAACTGAGCTAACTGACCCCCAAGTTGAGGGTAGTGTGGGAAACTTGGCATGGAAATGGCTGATCATCCATGATCGTATTGAATGGAGGAGCAGGCTTGATGGGCTGAATGGCCTACGTGTCCTCCCAACATCATTTTAAATCTTGCTTATTTGCAATGGATCAGCTTATCCAGATTTGCTTCAACTGTTCCTGTGCAGTTTGTTTTCAGATCAGTAATCCTGTTATGTTCTATTGATTAGATCAAACCGAAACAAGACCCTTGGCAGCAAAAAATCATGACGAAACTGAAGCAACAGAAGGACATGGATGAAATCCTGCGATTGCAGTCCCAGATTTTCCAGGTAAATCTCCAGCAAAAGTTTGGATATCATCTTTAGCATAAGAATGTCCCAAGGATTGAGCAGGTGTAAAAACGACCTGAAACCTGTTGTATAGAATCTCACGTATTGGGACAGAAAGCCATTATCTATGTGCCAGGCATGTACTCACACCTTGTGTCAGACTGAGATTAGTTGAAGGGATCTCAAGCTTGTCCAGAGAACAGACCAGGTTGGGAATTCCAGAATTTTGACCCAGTGACTTTGGAAAAATATGTTTGAATCAGGTAATGTGACACTAGCAGAGGAACTCGGACGTGAGAAGTGTT
This sequence comes from Ginglymostoma cirratum, assembly GCA_024137785.1. Lineage (NCBI taxonomy): Eukaryota > Metazoa > Chordata > Chondrichthyes > Orectolobiformes > Ginglymostomatidae > Ginglymostoma > Ginglymostoma cirratum. The sequence goes on from JAHRHZ010000039.1 coordinate 22,164,530, forward strand.
CCCATGCACCTCTTGGTTCACTTGGGGTTTGGGGTTCACTAGGAAAGAGGCTGTGGCAACTTGCTACATTGCATGCTGCGGTACATGCTACAGTCATGGTGTGCGGGTTGTGGTGAAATTGATGTTGTCCAAAATTTCCTGCAAGTGGCCATGGAGCTGCTTCATTATTTGGAGCACTGTGAATAGACTGAGCATTGTACAATCATCAGCGAACACCTGTGCTTTGACCTTATTGTGGAGGGAAAATCACTCATGAAGTAATTCACGATAGCTAAGCCTTTGATACTATTTTGAAGAACTCCTTCAGCGATGCCCTGGGACTGGGATTCAAAGTACACAAGCATTTTCCTTTGTGCTGGTATGACTCCAACCTACAGCGGAGGCTTCCCCCAATTCACACGGACTTCAATTTTACTAGGCTCGTTGGCACGCCCTTTGGCTGGGTGGGTGAGCTGTGAGAAGGGTGCAGAAAATCTTCACTGTGATTTGGGCAGGTTAAATAATTGGGCAAATACATGGCAGATTTAATAAAATGTGGACAGATGTGAGGTTATCCACTTTGGTAGGAAAAATAGGCAAGCGGATTATTATCTTAATGGGAATAGATTGGGAAAAAGGATGGTACAAGATATCTGGGTGTCCTTGTGCAGCAGTCACTGAAGGTAAGCATGCAGGTGCAGCAGGCAGTGAAGAAGGCAAATGGTACATTGACACTTCATAGTGAGGGGATTTGAGTACGGGAGGAGGGATGTCTTGCTGCATTATACAGGGCTTTGGTGAAACTACATCTGATGATTGTGTGTATTTTTAATTTCCTTATCTGAGGAAGGGTGTTCTAGCTCTTGAGGAAGTGTAACAAAGGTTTACCTGACTGATTCCTGGGTTGGTGGAGACGAGGAGAGACTGGATCAGTTAGGACAATATTCACTAGAGTTTAGAAGAATGAGAGGGGTCCTCTTGAAACCTATAAAATTCTAACAGGATTACACAGGGTAAATGCAGGAAGGCTATTCTCAATGACCAGGGAACCCAGAACTAGAAATCACAGTGCAAGGATAAGGAGTAGGCCTCTTAGGTCAGTGGTGAGGAGAAAATTCTTCACCCAAAGTGTGCTGAGCCTATGAAATTCTCTGCCACAGTAAACGATTGAGGCCAAAACATTGAAGACTTTCAAGAAGGGTGTAGACATGATTCTTAGGACTAAAGGGATCAAAAGCTATGGGGAGAAAGCAGGAGTAAGGACTGAGTTGGATGATCAGCCATGATCATACTGAATGGTGGAGCAGGCTTGAAGGGCCAAATGGCCTCCTACAGCTCTGATATCCCATGTTTCTAAGACACCTTAGTCAGCCAGCTGTCAATTTGATGTCTATCTCTATCCTCACCTCTGAATTTCATTCTACTATCGACAAAAGTGCTGAAGTTATATTGCAGTGAGGAAGAAAGTCAGAAGATGCAGGAAGATATTGGTGGAATGATCAGATAAGCAGATCAGTGGCAGATGGAATTTAACTTTGAAAAGTGTGAGATGATGATCTTTGGAAGAATTAATAAGACAAGGGATTACTTGCTGAATGGCAGTATACGAGGAAGTTCAAAAAAACAGAGTGATCTTGGGATACATGTCCACAGATCCCTGAAGGCGGTAGCACAGGTTAATAGGGTAGCTAAGAAGGTATATGGGACACTTGCTTCATCAGTCGTGGCACAGATCATAAGAGCAGGGAGGAGATATAGGAGCTGTACAGAACTTTGGTTAGGCCACAGCTGGAGTACTGTGTGCAGTTCTGGCCATCACACTGTAGGAAGGATATGATCCTACTGGAGTGAGTGTGGAGGAGCTTCACCAGGCTATTGCATGGGGTGGAATATTTCAGCTATGAAGAGAGGCTGGATAAGCTCAGAGATAATAGGTACTGCAGATGCTGGAGAATCTGAGATAACAAGGTGTGGAGCTGGATGAACACAGCAGGCCAAGCAGCATCATAGGAGCTTCTAGGCCCGAAACGCCAAGCTTTCCTGCTCCTATGATGCTGCTTGGCCTGCTGGATAAGCTCAGGTTGTTTTATTTAGAGCAGAAAAGGCTGGGGGGTGGGGGAGGTGAGAAACCTGATAGAAACGTTTAAGGTAATGAGTGGCACGAAACTGGAAAGTAAAAAGCAGCTGTTCCCCTTCATTGAAGGTTTAGAGGGGACTTTTTCACCCAGAGGGTGCAGGGCCGGGAGGGTAGTTGAGGTGGGAAACTTCAATGAGCGCTTGAAATATCATAACATTCAAGGCTATGAGCCAAGTGCTGGAAAGTGGGACTAGGCTAGATTTACAGCAGTTTTGTCAGTGCGTATTTGAAGGGCCTCATCTGTGCTGTATGATTGTAAGATTTTTTGATCAAGTAGGATTTTATTTTAATTTAGGTACTAATGTGTTAGCATGTGGAAAAAACTCATACACAAAACAAATGTAGAGTGTACAGCATGTAGATCTCACATTGTTCAATCTGGACTGGACATTTGGAATAAGATTTGTGTGAGTGCCGTTCTATTCCAGTGGTAGTGTGCCCCATCTTGTGGCTGATATGAGAACTGAGCAAATGCATTACAATTGACAACAGATAATTTTACGCAAATTTGTTGCGGGCACCATATTTCTAGAATCTTATGAGGAATTGTTTGCTTTGGGCAAATAAATTATACAGGTCTAAAAATGATTGTGAATGATTGTATGCGCATTTAAACAGCTCCTTGTTCTTTTGCTATTTCTTCCTTCAGGTAACAGTTACGACAGCACAGTGATTGTACCAATAGTGCGCAAGTAGTCAAAGGCCTTGACTAATGATCTGATGACATAAGGTCAAATTACACCACGGCCACGAAGGAACTTAAATTCAGTTAATAAGCTCAAACGTCAGTGGTGTTCATCAGATTGCTAGATTTGTCACCAATAAATTAACTCACTACTGTCCTCTAAGTAAAGAGAGAAAATTCCCTTACCTAGTCTGGGCTACATGAGACTTCAGACCCACCACGTAATATCTGTGCAGGACAAATTATGGCAGTGTGTCATTTAAAACAGAGATGAGGCGGAATTTCTTCTGAGTGTGGTGAATCTGTGGTATTCTTTACAGCAGAGAGCTATTGAGGCTGGGTCACTAGATATATTCGGGGTTGAGACTTTTAACCTGTAAGGGAATCAAGGGATATGAGGAAAGGGCAGGAAAGTGGTGTTGAGGATTATCAGATCAGCCATAATCTCGTTGAATGGCAGAACAGACTCGATGGGCTGAATGGTCTACTTCTTATGGTCTTATTTGAAAGAAAGAAGTACAGCAGCATTCACCCCACCCAGATTCCTGGTACAGCAAAGTATTGACAGGGGTCCAAATCTCCAGAATGAGACTTGAACCCACATCTTTCTGGCACGGAATTTAGTCTGTGTCCAGGCTGACACAAACCTATTTCTTTTAACTTCTGCAGTGGAGACAGGGGTTTGATTTTTTTTCCACAACTCCACTCTTTCTGGTTTCAGAAAACAAATTATTTGCTATCTTAATTTGCCAGTTATTCCTTAATCCAATGAAATAGACATCTTTATCTGGTTGAATAGTTCATTTGTCATGGTCAGTGTTTAGTTTTGAGTGTGTATCATCCTTTGTGTTTTCCAGAAGAGCACCTCAACTTAAATCTAGACATCCAACCACCATCCATACAAAGAACTGTGTAAAAGGTGTTGTGTAAAGTGGAGGAATTGGTGTTAAAATCAATCACTTTAATTAAAGAATGAACACTAGCAAAAGCGATGAATCAAATGGCTGCCTTTTGTTCTGTTATTTTTCATTTCCATGATGAGAGGAATTATAAGTGAAGAAAAACATGTCCAAAAGTATAAGTCTGTCTGTGCACAATGCTTGATAACAGCCAGAGTAATTCAGGAAATATGGTTATTGAAATTATGTTCATTATCGTGCACTCTGTGTGAACTCCCTCTGAGCGCTGTGTGAACTCTGTGAACTCAGATCAGGTTGCTTTCTGGAGACTTTCTCATGATTGTAGTCTGCACTGCATTTTATTCCCACTTTTGCACCATCTCGCTGCACACACTGCTGGGTCTATTAGGATACGTTGTTACCATTTTAACCGTTTGTATTTTGCAGTTTAATTGAAGAGTGTTTCTTTGGCAAATGTATTCTGATATTTTATGTCTGTGTCCTAGGTTTCTGACCCAAACCAAGTGATGGATGCTCTTCGTCAGCATGCAGTGACTGTACATGAGCCATACACTGTGCAACCTTTGGCTGTTACTTCACATCATGTGGGTCAACACACAAAGTACATTTGGAACAGGATCTATGGAAATGCCAAGCTCTATCAAGTGAGTATGGAACTAGACTCTTTGATTTGATCCACCTGTCCCATGGTGTCAAGACCAGATTTGGTCTTCGGGTGAAGCAGGATAGAGGGCGGTGGGGAAAAATGGACATAATTAACTCTCCATTGAGTCTTGGGCATGTTTTTTCTCATTTTAATAAATCTTTGGCAGATCGTTATGCCTGTATTTTAATTGCCATGTACACTAGTGCTCTGCCTTTACTGCATATTGTATTTTCAGAACAGATAATTTGACCCAACTGGTCCATACTGCTGTTTCTGTACCACACAAGCTGCATCCCATCTTACTTCATGTAGTCCTTTCTCCCTTATGTACTTATGAAGTTTCTCCTTAAATACATCTGTTCTAGGGACCCCAGCAATAAGGGTACAGGATCAGTGACTTTAATTTAGTTTGGATAAAGCGAAGTTCGCAACCTATTCCTGATTTAGGCCCCACATTGACCAATTGGCTGAACGGTTCTATTGGATTACCCCGGCAAAGATTTCCTTAGCCTCTGGGAGACTGGTGTGAAGAGGCCATTCCTCCTTCTATACTGTTGGCCTCTGTCAGTTTGGGAAGTGGCTGTGCACCTTAAGGCTCTGTGGATCCCTAATGTGAAGTTGGGATTATATTTAACAGGATTGCTGCCTAATTTGAGGCCCTTCTATCAGATTCTCCCTGGAGGACATGTAGAGTGCCCATGGAGTCTATTCCCTGAATTCATTCCAGTAGTTATGAAATTATGCTGTGTTTTCAACAAGCTGTCAAATCAAGGGCTCATCAAAGTGTACTTTTATTTCTGAGCTAACCCACAGAAACTGAACCAGCGGCTGCAGTCTCCAATTGGCAGCAATGCCCTGTGCTAAAGGGTAAAAAATAACAGGTGTGGTATCTGCCTTTGTCCACTGTCCAGTGAGGCACCATGGGAAGGTTTAGATGTGTGGTTATTGGACTGAGGGTAAGATCAGGCCTAGCCAGCATGCCAGGTTACTAATCCAGTATCGTTAACCGCGGAATGGAACACTTGGAGTTTATTTATTTGTGTTGTGCTACTCATCAGGAGCCAAGTTGTAAAGAGAGTGGTTCACCTGTGGAGATTAATGACTGGGAGGTGGAGAACACTTATCAAAACAAACATGCCACTAGTGTACTTTCTTCAAAGCAGAACAGAGATCAAGGGTGAGAAATATTTCCAATACTAATTGTTTTATAATTCCCCTCTTATTATTGATAAGCAAGGGCAGCATTGAAATCTGTGCAATTGAAAGGGTCGCCGAGACAGTATCTTTGTTGTGGCATCTTCCTCAGTGTGCCTTCTCTTCAATATTCCTGTGTGGTTCCTCAAACAGCAATGAGGGACACTTTTCAGCCTAATATGTCTGCGCTGGCTCCTTGGTAGAGCTGTGCAACTAATCCCAATACCCTGACGTTTCCCTGTAGCCCTGTCATTTTTATTTTTGTAACAGTCATTACTAAATCTGTTTCTGCCTTCCTTTAAGTAAATTCCAGATCATAACACCTCGTTGTGTAAAAAAAAATCTTTCCTCCAGCAGTTTCTGGTTGCTTGCCAATTATATTAAATTTGTTTTCACTAGTCACCGACATTTCTGCCACTGGATAAAAATGTCTCCTTATTTACTCCATCAAAACCACCTATTGCTCTGAACATTTCTATCAAAATTGTCTTAACTCTCTGTTATAACATCAAGGCAAACTTCTCAAAGGCAAACAATTAGAGAAGTAGAAACCTGAAATAAAAGTGGAAAATTCTGGAAATGCTCAGCATGTCAGGCATCTGGAGGTGTTGAGGTTAACGTTTTGGCAACTGAATCGGAAATAACTTAATAAATTTGTTCAACTGAAAAGCAGGGGCTGTGGATCAAAGAACAAACCACAACGTAGGTGAGATGGGGGCCAGACGAAATGAAATGACAAAAAGTTCCATGATGTAAGGAAGTGGTAATAGGGCAAATAATAAAAAGAAGTTGTGTCTGGAGGAAGTGTAAATCAAGGATTGTGAACAGCAGCCATCCAGAAGCAAATGTAGGAAAGCAAAAGAGAAAATGAATCAGCAAAGAAAAAGGAAACAACATGGGGAAAGAGGTTACAATCTAAAATTGTTCAATTCCATGCTGATGGTAAAATGTTGAGAGTGGTTGAAAAATAAAATTTTGAAAAATAAGTTTTCCAGTCACCCATGACTAAAGTCCAGTTAGCTCGGGAGCATTTAGAATTACATAATACGATGAAACAACATTAGTTTTATGAAGAAGAAGTCTTGCTTGACAAATTTATTAGAGTTCTTTGAGGAGGAAACAAGCAGAGTAGATAAAAGCAAACCATTGGATGTAACATATTTGGATTTACAAAAGGAATTCGATAATTCAACAAATATTCGATATTTCCAGCAAATAAAGCTACTTAATAAGATACGAGCACATGGTGTTGGGGTTTTAGCATGTATAGAGGATTGTCCAACTAATAAAAAACAGAGAATTAGGATAAATGGGGAACTTTTAGAATGGCAACCTGTAACTAGCCATGTGCCATAGGGATCAGTGCTGGGACCACAGTTATTTACAATACATATTAATGACTCGGATGATGGAAGTAAACGTACTATTGCCAAGTTTGTGGATGACAAAAATACATGGGAAGGAAATGGTAGAGAGGAAATCAAGAGCCTAACGAGGGATATGCGGTGGGTCACGTGAGTGGGAAAAAAAAAATCTTGGCAGATGGAATCCAGTATGGAAAAAATGTGAGATTATGCACATTTGCAGGAAGAATTGAAGAGCTGAATATTATTTAAATGAGAAAAAAACTGTAGAAAACTGGCATTGAGGAATTTGTGGTCCTAATGAATGAGTCACACAAAAACTTAGCTTCCAAGTTCAGCAGGTAACAGGGAAGACAAATGGAAAGTTGACCTACATTTTAAAGGGTTTGGAGAATAGGGAAGTCTTGCTAAGACGATAGGTTGATCCCTGTAGGGATACTCTTCTTCAGAACCATTTTTATTGTTAAAGAATTCCTACACCTTCAATGGCGTGGAACCACTAAGATCCAACTGTTGTCCAATTCACTTTGGAAAGATGAAACCTTTTGAATTGCATGGTTTTGAGCTTTAAATCTGGATAAGCATTGCAGAATTAAAGAGTTACAGCACCATCAGAGAGAAGAATGCTGCTTGCTGTTTCTCATGGATTCAGGTTTTGTTTTGCACAGTTATAACTACACTGGCACCCTGCAGCTATTGGGATTGGAGGAAGGAAATGAGGAGAATGCGAAAGGTCCGGTGGTGACAAAGGGGGCTTATCTGTCTCTCCTCTACCTGCGCCACTTGAGGATTAGAGAGCTTCAGGTAACGGCTCAGAATATGTGAATTTACAGCACCATTTCTCCATCATGGAAACTGAATAACCATTTCACCAGAAAAATAAATCCATGCTCCACAAGAGTTATTTGGTTTGGCCACATGTTGTGTAGAAACATGGCAACAGATAATTGATGTAATGTTTTTGCTAATTATGATATATCAGCATTTTGTTTGTAATCCTTTATCAAGTATCTTGTTTCAGATGCTGATTAAATTGACCTGTTGTGGAGTCAAGGTATTTCCTGTCTCTTCATTCATGTTACCAACATTTTTCTTTTGATCACAGAAACATTGAAAATAGTATTAGGAGGAAGCCATTTGGCCCTTCACCTAACTCCTTCTTGAAAACATTCAGTGTCTTGGTCTCAATCATTTTCTGTGGGAGAGAATTCCACAGGCTCACTAGTCTCTGGGTGAAAAAAATGTCTTCTTATCTCAGTTCTAAATGGTATCCCCTGTAACTTTAAACTGTAATTCCCAGTTCTGGACTCCTTGGTCATCTGAAAACCTTCCTGCATTTACCCTGTTCAGTCCTGTTGGAATTTTATATGTTTATATGAGATCACCCCTCCTCATTCTTCTAAACTCCATTGGCTATGGTCCTAACCAATCCAGTCTCTCTTCATACGTCAGTCCTGCCATCCCAGGAATCAGCCTGGTAAACCTTTTGTTGCACTCCTTCCATAGCCAGACTGCACACAATACTCCGCATATGGTCTCACCAAGGTCCTGTACAATTGTAACAAAACATCCCTGCTCCTGCACTCAAATCCTCTCACTACTCTTTGTTTTCTTCACTTCCTGCCGGACCTTTCAGCGACTGGTAGGTAAGGATATCCAGGCCTTGTTGCACCTGCCCCTTTCCCAATCTGTTGCCATTCAGATAATAATCTGCCTTACTGTATTTGCTACTAAAGTGGATAACCTCACATTTATCCTCATTACGCTTGATCTTCCATGCATTTTCCCACTTACATCATTTGTCCAAATAAGACTCTGAAGCTTTTCTGCATCCTGTTCACAATTTGCCCTCCAACCCAGCTTTATTTTGTCTGCAAACATGGAGATATTGTATTTAATTCTCTCAGTGAAATCATTAATATATATTGTTAATAGCTGATATCCAAACACTAATCCTTGTGGCACGCCACTAGACATTGGCTGCCACTTGGAAAAAGCCCCATTGATTCCTGCTTTTTGTTTCTTGTCTGTAAACCAGTACTGTATCCATGTCAGTATACTACCCACAGTCCCATACACTATCAATCACTAACCTTATGCCATCAATCACTAATCTTATGCCTTGGGAATTTGCTAACACTTAACTTGATGTTTGCTATTTTACGCAGCCATTCTGCTAGCTGTTAAAGTGCCAGTGATAACAGCTTTGGGTATTATGGTTCTTTTCTCTGCAGCGAGTCTGTTTAGGAATACTGAACTACTTCAGATCCATTGAACGGACCCTGACCATCAGCATCTGCGGCCTGACCCTTAAAGGGGACCAGTTGGTTCGTACAGCAGCAGACACATGCTGGATAAATGCAGCAAAAGGAGGCTTGGGTGTTGGAGATGGCATGGGTTCACACTCTTATTTACATAACACACCTGCAGATTACAAGGTATTGCGTTAGCATTTCCAATTATGTTACTTACTTCAGGCATTTTCTGAGTTAACTCACTGGGTGAAGGGAACAGACTTTGGATTGTCTCTGCAGTGGAGGAATGCACTGCCAGTGTCCTAAACTTATACATTTCTCAGCATCTTACAGCACAGGAGGAGGCCATTCAGCCCATTATACCTGAGCTGGCTCTTTGAAAGAACTGTCTGTCCAATTTAGACCCAGTTTCATTCGCATGGCCTTGCAAGTTAATACTCTGCAAAGTACATCAATAGGTGCCACTGATGGTGTGTGCTAACCTTGAGAAGAGGGATTGCTGGGTGGATGTTTCCTGGTAGGTTGATAGTTGAGAAGAGTGGAGTCAAGAGAAGAAACCATTCAAAGCAGAAGTGAAGCAGTCTAGACTCTTCCCCCACCTCCCTCCTCCCCAGTGGACATAGACCAACTGTGACCCTGCTCTGTTCCATTGACACATGCCCACAAGCACCATAGGCCATTTTTGAGAGGGGGTGGCCCCTCTATATAAGTGGTGGGGCAGATGCTGTGAAAGGAAAATAGTTGGGTGGGTTGGCAGTGCTGAGATATCTACCACCCTGCCACCACCTCAGCAACTGGATGAGAAGGTCCACGTGCAACTATTTCATCCTGCCAGCAATTAAAGACCTTAAGTGGTCAATTAACACTCAGTGAATGGCCTGTACCCAACATTGGCCCGATGGTCTGGCTCCCTGCCATTCCTGGTTGCTTTCCTGTATGGATGCCCCAGGATGCCATGCCTACCAGGTTGGGGGGAAGGGGGCAGTGGGCAGGCCTTCACTTACTTCAATCTGGAAGAAATTGGGGCATGGATGGGGGTGTTGGGGATGGAGGCTGAAAGTCATCTTCTTGCATTTGCCTCTGGTTCCTCTGATACCCCTTCCCTGACCCCCACTTCAGAATCCCCAATCCTCAGCCCCTCCCTCCATTTTGGTACAGCTCTCGATTGGCTGTGCAGTTTGGGTCTCCAGCTCCAAGTGTGTCGCACTCCTGATTGACTGGCAGCTTTTGGAATGGCGGCGTTTCAGTGTCGAGGCTCCTCATAGGCAGAGAAGCCCTTAAGTCGTTGATTGGCACTTGGTGTAGTTGGCTTTCTGTCTGGTGAGGGTAGGGGTTTCATTGCCCTCTCAAGGTGCCTGCTCCCATTCTTACTGCAGAGACAACCGGATCTCGGCCATTGATTCTGAAAGTGCAGCTCAGTAACAACTGAAAAGGTGGTGGTTAGTTGATGTTGGGGGTGAATTTTGACCGTTGGTGCGATGAGTCAGTGATCACTGAGACGCAGCAGCAAGTAGCTGAGTCATCCCAGTGCCGACAGGGGTGTGGGCAATGTGAAGGCAGCTGCTGGGAAGGGTAGCAGTTTGAAGGAATGAGACAGTATCAAGGATGGGAATAATGTAGGCATCACCGAAAAGAGCAGTGTCACACAGTCAGTGTTGCCGCTGAGGCAAGGGCACAGCAGGTCTGGCTGGCCCAGACGAGTCAGCCAGAGGTTAACGAAATAAGCAAGCTTACATGTGTTAGAATTGGTGTGACAGGAAGCAAGTGTTCGTTGTCGAGAATTATCAGCGTATGGAACAGTATGATATAGGTTGGACACTACTTGTAAGAAGTTAAAGCATTCTGCCATAATCAACAGCACGTTCTGTATTTTACCTCTAACTGATCTCTTGTCCATTCTTTTTGTATTTGCTATGAATCTTGATTTATTGCTCCTAGTTTATTTGGTAAATCAATCCTACGTTACATGCCTTAAAAGTACATTCATTAAAATGAAATATCATTGTTGCTGCTATCTGCTTTTGCTTCAGTTCTAGCTGCCTGTGCTCCCTATTGATGTGTGAATTGTCGGAGCAGCTGACAGCCATGTGAGCTTGCTATTTACCTAGCTGCTTGAGGTGACCAACTTGTGACTCTGACACAAGGGTGTGGAAGCACACAGTGCTTTCATTCTTCTCACATTTAAAGTACGGCTTTGATAGATTTGGACATCCCTTTTCTCTCAGTTCCAAATTCTACTCAGTGGCTTGACAATGTGAACGGCAACTTCTGAAATAACAAGCATGGGGCTAGATGAACACAGCAGGTCAAGCAGCATCAT
>JAHRHZ010000039.1:22176429-22191635 GCA_024137785.1 Ginglymostoma cirratum
GCATGGGGCTAGATGAACACAGCAGGTCAAGCAGCATCATAGGAGCAGGAAAACTGATGAAGGGTTTAGGCCCGAAACGTCAAGTTTTCCTGCTCCTATGATGCTGCTTGACCTGCTGTGTTCATCCAGCCCCATGCTTGTTATCTCGGATTCTCCAGCATCTGCAGTACCTATTATCTCTGAGGCAACTTCTGAAATTCTGGATGAAGGTTTCCAGAACAGCGTAAAAGCCACTCTGTCTTTACGATAAAGGTACAACTTGGACTTACTTCCTTGTAGAAAGCAACAGTCTAAGAGCACCTGATTCACCAATGTTTATAATCCTGCTTTCAGAGGTATGTCACTGAGTTTATGGAGTTCTCAGAGATCGAGAACCATGATGATTTCTACACGAGTGAAGAGGATCTTATTCACACACAGGACCAGCGAGGGATTTATATCATCTATGATGTGGCCATAAACGATTTAACAGAGTTAGAAAACCAGTTGCTGCTCCTTGCAACCCAATATATTGAGAAAGGTAAGGCAATGAATCATTGTGTCCATCTCCCCTCAGACTATAATGTGTGCCACTACCTCTCTCCTTTTAAAGGATCACAGTCTTTCCTGAGGGATGTGATAGCACTGGAGAGGGTGCAGAGGAGATTTACCAGGATGTTGCCTGGTTGGACAGCATCAGTTTATGAAGAGAGATTGGACAGACTGGGGTTGTTTTCCTCGGAGCAGAGGAGTTTGAGAGGGATCATGATTGAGATGTATAAAATGACCAAGGGCACAGAAAGGGTAGATACGAAGTAACTTTTCCCCTGTTAGAGGGAATAATGACTCGGGATATAGATTTAAGGTAAGAGGCAGAAGGTACAAAGGGGATGTGAGGAAAAACCTGTTCATCCAGAGGGTGGTGGAATTCTGGAATTCACTGCTTCATAACATTTAAGAAATATTTAAATGTGTACAAGCAATGCTGAGGAATATGAGGCTATGGGCAAAAGACTGGAATAGGGGGTTAGAATAGTCAGGTGGTTGTTTTTGGCTGGTTGCAGGCATGATGGGCTTATGGGCCTTATTCTGTGCTGTGGATCTTTACTACAAATAGCAGGACAAATCCAAACAATAGCTGGCCCGTCAGTCTACTTTTGATCATTAAAAAAGTGGTTCAGCACAATTCATGACTCCTTAGATACTGAAGCAGTCCATGTTCAAATGCAACAAGATCTGGACAATATCCAGGTTTGGGCTGACCAATGGCAAGAGACATTTGCACCACAACAATGATGACCATCACCCGTAAGAGACAACCTAACCACCAGCCCTTGACATTCAATGGTGTTACCATCACTAAATCGCCCATTAATATCCTGCAGGTAATCATTCACTAGAAACTGAACTGAACAAGCCATATGAATACTGAAGCTACAAGAGCAGGTCAGAGGCTAGGAGTACTGCAGTAAGTAACTCACCTCCTGACTCCCCAAGCGCTGTCCATCATGTTCAAGGCACAAGTCAGGAGTGTGATCAACTACTTGCCATTTGCCTGGACAAGTACTGCTCCCACTGTTTCTACATGGCAACTAGGGATGGGAAACATAAGCTATCCCAGCCAGCAATGCCTACATCTCATGAATGAAGAAAATAAAAGTATTATGAATGCTAGGGAAAAACTGTTACGTGCAGTATTGCAGCCTAAATCTCACTGAGAAGCAGAAAAGCCAGACTGAAGTCAATGACAGCAGTAAACACTAATCACTTGAAACATATATAAAATGGGGAACATACCCTTTAATTTTCCTTTATTAAATAGCTATAAAATGCAGCAGCATTTGCACTGTGTGCTCTAAGTTGCTGCATTACAGCTGAACTAATATTTCCACCCATGTCATTTTTGAAAGGTCAGAGAACTTGTCAAGGTTCCGCTGTGGGAGGATCACAGGGTGGGGATAGCGATCTTCCAACCTGGGCCCACTTGGCTGTTGATCGCTTTGCTGTTTTATTCGATCTGTGGAGGTGTGAGGCAACATTTCTGGAGAACAAACGACAGGTAAAAAGGTGAATAATGTTCTGGGAGCAGAATCAATTGATTTCACTCTTGATGACAAAAATGAGCTAATTGAGTAAAAGAATAAATGATTTCTAGTGGTCTTTGCACACTGTGAGTAATTGAGAGCAGTGTAAAGTTAACAAATAAATGTGGAGATTGATGGAATGTAAAAAGCTTGATGCGATCTATGCTATGTTCCTTCTGGCCTGCATAATGCATACATTAATGCGTCCATGTGGATGACATACAGTAACCAATACATAATTCAGAGGTAATGTTTTATTTTAGTGTATCTATTTAGTGTCTCAAATTCAAATGACCAACAAAAAAATGCCAAACATATTGGAAGACATGTGAACATATACATATCAGGCTGAACCTTGGAGAGCTGAAGTGAATAGGATGCCTGCAATTGTTATAATCCCCCTTGTCCTATTTGAGAAGAAGGGGAGGGCTGTTAGAAGAGCTGCACAAGGAGGATCCAATATGTTGTTACTCACTGCTAGTGCTGGGACTGAGGGGCTTGGTTGGCCAAGTTGGATGGCCAGTTGGTCAGTGATGCCAACAGCATGGGTTCAATTGCTGCACACTGGATTCTCCTTCTTAACCTTTCCCCTAGCCTGAGGGCTGGTGACAGTCAGGATGGGGATAAGGGCAGGTAGGGTTTATAAGCATTGTTCATTTATGTCTGATTAATTTTTGTATGTTTTGCTCAGCTGTTGGACAGTTATTTTGAAGCCTATCAGCATGTCTTTGATCTGGAGGAGAGATTTGCACTGGCCCAAGTGATTACAGACATCATGCATAAACGCCCACGGTTCAATTTGAGCAGTGAGTACTTTGTGAAGACCTATCAGGCTGAATGTACTTGTCTGAAGCTTCACTTACAACTTATAAGTGACATTTTGAGCAAACAGGTGAGTGCAAAGAAATTGTTATACCCTATTGTGTAGGGTGATAGAAGATAGTAAAATCCACTTTAAAATTGTAATATAACTACATGATTGTGTTTTTTTTTATATATTCAATCATGGGACGTGGGCATCACTGGCTGGCCAGCATTTACTGCCTGTGCACAGTTGCCCTTGAGAAGGTGGCGGTGAGCTGTCTTCTTGAAGCCCTGCAGTCCATGTGTTGTAGGTAGACCCACAATGCCTTTAGAAAAGGAATTCTAGGATTTTGATCCAGTGACAGTGAAGGAACGGTGGTATATTTCCAAATCAAGATGGTGAGTGGCTTGTAGGGGGACTTGTGCGTGATGGTGTTCCCATGTACCTGCTGCCCTTGTCCTTCTAGATGGAAGTGGTTGTGGTTTTGGAAGGCACTGTCCAAGGATCTTTGGTGAATGAGAAAAGACCGAGACATACTGATCTCCCTTGGGACTTATTGAAGTCATCCATTTCACCAGCTTCTCTTTTTCCTTGCCCCAGATCTGTTGACGTATGCACTAAAGAATTGATTCCCAAAAATTAGCTTCATACAGCCTCAACACTATTGTTGAATCCCAAATTCTTCTATCCTTCTGTTGTGACCAACAAAATAGTCAATTTCCAAGAATGCAATTAAATCTTCTGACGAAATGAAACTGAATTGCGTTAACAATTGTTGAATTGTCCTAAAGCTTGATTATCTTCAACAAGCTAACAGCATGAATATTCTCAGTGCCCTTTAATAAAAGATGCACAGACCAGCAAACCCAGGAAAGACAAACAGGGTGGAATAGAAACGAACTGGAGGAAAAATGGGATTCAAATTTCAATAGTAATTTCACACTTGATCAGTCAAATACATCTCCACTGCAGCTAGGACCCACTGAAATTGTGGAAGGTCATCTGTGAAAGAAACCCATCAGAGGTGAGTAATAGAAATTGCAATATTAGATTGATAGCCTGAGAATTTTTGTCACTCCCCTTAGAAGATCGAGAAGGAATTAAAGCTTTAACAACAGTCTGCAAGTAGCTGCAAGAGATTAAAATGAATTAGAAAAAAATTCTAACATTACATAAATTGGCTTCTCAAAGGCTAGGACTTCATGGACCAGTGCCTTTTATTCTGCTGCTTAAATTCTTAAACAACATGTTGGAAAATACAGTGCACAAAATTATTATGTGAATAATAAAAACACAATTTCAGCTGGACTGCAGAGATGTTTAATTTTTAAAATCTTTTTAATTTCCTGCATGGTTGAACCAAATTACCTGCTTCTATGTTGTATATTTCACTATATCTTAAGTAATTGTTCTTCTCGTTCAACGGTAGTATGAGAAAGGTAAAGAATCTTGTCAACAGAGTATGGACTGGTAAAGTAATTGCATTAAAAAGTTTGCTTTAAGAAAACATAGAAACTTACATTGAAGAGGTAGACATTTAGACCCATCATGCCTTTACTGGCTTTTTGAAATTAGGACTCGGCTTGCCACATCACATTTGGACCATACCCTGTAAATTCCTCATCAGGTACTGTACCTTGTAAAATTATTTTCAAAATGATGTCTAGAAACACCTTCCACCACCTTTTTTTGGATGTTACCAGATCATGACAGTTCTGTGAAAAAAATCTTCTTATTTCCCTTCTAGATCATTAAATCCATAACCTTTAGCTATTGACCGCCTTGCCAGATGGAGTAGAAAAACCTGTCATCTTGAAAACCTCAATGACGTTATTATAACATCTTTGTTCCAAGGAGAATAGTGCTAGTATTTTCAAAGCTCCTTTCTCATTTTTAAGTTTTACCCATTTGGTTTCATTTGAAGAATTTTCTGAGATGCTGTCCCTCCATACAGCTGTAATTTATTCTCTGATCAATATTGCAAAGCCCCCTTCTCTTTTTCCTCCTTCCCTGAAGACGCTGCATCCCTTAATATCGAAATCTGGATGCCTTCTTGACTTCCTTCCTATTTCTTCTAACTTTATCTGTTCACCTCCTCTGCTGAGCCTAAGTTAATTTAAACCCTCCCCAACAACACTTGCAAATACCCCCTCAAGGATTCTGGTTTAAGTGCAAATCACCCACCTCATCCTGCCACTCCCAAAAATGGTTATGAAATGTGCTGATGCATTGGCACAGTGCACTGTTAGGTTGTTCATTCTAGATACTTCATCATAATTCCATCAGAGCACCATTCCTCCTTCATGTCTTGCATATCCCACATATACTCACACACCCACTAGTTACTATTGACACAAATCTTGTGCCTCCTAATAATACTTGGAAGTTGTTCAAATTCTCAACAATTAAATAAACAATGATCCATTCAAACCATGTTTGAAACTCTCTTTGGAGCACATAAGACTTGTTATAAAACACACAACCATTTTGGGGTGAAGGGGAACTAATTCTGTTCAAGTGTGCATAAATCTGTAAACATAATGAGCCAATCAAAAAGCTCTTCAAAATGCTTTAATCCGACTAATGTCTAATAAGCCTGTCAATTAAACAAAGCAAAGTTTCCTTCAAAACTGCATAAACAACTGATGCTGCTGGAATTCAGTCAAGCATTCAAAATGAGATTCCTTTACATAACCAGCCCTCCTGAGCTGAATACAGTCGTGCCTTTGACCAAATGAAGGGCTAGTTATCTATATAGCTTTTTCATAGGCTCAACAGACATTAATAGTTTAGAATAATATAAATATTCAAGCACAAGGTTTGGAGGGATATGGGCCAGGATCAGGGAGGTGGGACTAATTCAGTTGGTATTATGGTTGGCATGGACTGGTTGGACAAAGGGGTCTGTTTCCATGTTGTATGACTCCATGACTATGACACAGTGACCAGATGACATTTTGACATCTACTACTCAGTTCTGTTAAATGCATAATAGCCTTTTATCCATGGAAGAAAGTACTGCGATGCATCTAAATGCTTATATAATCGATGTAATGATCAGTTACCTTTAAAAGATGGAGCCCTTTGATCAAACAGCTGGAAAAGCTGTCAGCTAGGGCTAATGGCACTAACGTGTGCATTTCACATCTGCCAGGCGATGACCATTTCCAACACGAGAGAATATCATTATTATCCCTCGATGTTCAATATCATTACCATTCTTGAAAATCCAGCTACCAGCCTCCTGGGGATCATCATTGGCTCAGTCAGGAGCTAGAAATTCTGACCACCTGTCTCCCCAGTGCCTAGTCACAAGGGACAAGTCAGGAGTGTGATCCACTTGCCTGGATGAGGTCAGCTCCAAACGACACTGAAGAAGCTTGACACTATCCGGGACAAATCAGTCTGCTTGATTGGCACCACATCCACCACCTTCAACATTCTCTCCCATCACTATTAACACGTAGAGGCAGCCAGGATTCCCCTGACAACACCTTCCAATCCACAACCTCTTCAACCTCGAAGGACCAAAGCAGCAGATGCATGAGCCCAGCATTTGCAAAGTTTACCTCAAAGTTACACACTATCCTGACTTGGAAATATATCAGTGCTTTTTCACTGTCCTGCCTCACAATCCTGGAAATTAATTTCTAGCAGCTTGGTGGTTGACCCTATACCCAAAGGACTGCAGCAGGGAATTCTCCAAGGCAGTTAGGGATGGGCAATAAACGCTGGCCCGGCCAGCAATGCCCACATCCCACGCTTAACTTACTGCACTTGCAGTCTATAATTTTACATCGGAAGAAAGCAATATCTTTTAAACCTGTTAAAAGGTTCCTGACTCCACCACAGGTTTCTGCCATGATCCTTGAACTGAACTGACCTGATGTGGCGACCGGAACCAATGTACCTCAGTGACAATATCAAACTGGAAATTATAAACTGGTGTTGACCTTTTAAAACACTGAACCCAATGTCACTTTGTGTGTGTTTCGGGTCACCATCTGTCACATTTCCTGTGCCAGTAAAAATGATGGACTGTGGGAATCTGGTGGGAAGTTCAAATTTCAGGTCCTGTGTCTCCATTGTTAGTTGTTTGATATGTGTTTGCCAAGCTTTGGGATGGCAAAACCCATTTCTGAATAGGGCAGTAGTATGTAATAACACAATAGGGGAGACTGAGTCTCAGAAGGGGAAATGGTGATTCAGAGTGGGAAAGAAGCTTGGGAGGAGACACTGCTGATAAGATAGGGAAAATGACACTTAGGGAAATTTGGCTCAGGTGGGCAGCCTTTATTTTTAATTCATTCATAGGATGAGGGTGTCTTTGGCTTGGCCAACATTTATTGCCCATCCCTAATTGCCCAGAGGGCATTTAAGAGTCAACCACATTGCTGTGGGTTTGGAGTCACATCTAGACCAGACCAGGTAAGGATAGCAGTTTCCTTCCCTAAAGGACATTAGTGAACCAGATGGGTTTTGCCAACAATTGACAATGGATTCATGATCATCATTTGACCCGTAATTCCAGATCTTGTTTTGGACACCAGACAAACCTACTATTGTACAAAACACTAAACCTGACATGTGGAAACTAGCAAGTGTTAATGCATGTGCATAGAAGTAAAATGTGCTGCCCTAAATATTTTGTCTTTTAGGCATTATTTTGCCTTTTGACTGCATTTATGGGCAAGACCATTGCTAGCTGAAACAATGAATGTGCAGGTGCAGAAACACGATGTTGCTGTCTGATGTTTTCATCTAATTTCATTCAATCTTGCTTCAAAGTTAAACCTTCTTACAGAACAAATTCACCCAAGGCTGAATACTGTACAGTACATCTGGGGATCACAAAATTGGCTTATTTAAGTCTCTTCACAATCTCCTGTCTCAAGATCATTAAAGTTCATACTGAGTGAAACATTATTCTCTTATTTTCACATCCTTATTGTATGATGTGATCAGTAAAAGAACTCAGAAGTTATTTTTATCTTGATTGTGAGATTGGCCATGTTGACAGTGAAGAAAGCAGCAGATATCAATCATGAGGAAATATGTAATAAAAAGAGAAAGTGCGAGTCAAACTCAGCAGATCTGACAGCATCTGTGAAGAGAAAAACAGAGTTAGTGCTTCAAATCTGATATGACTCTTCAGAACTGAAAGGAATTGGAAAATGGTGCGTTTTATGCTGTAGACAGATGAAGAAGAGGAGTGAGTGGAACAGATGGTGAGGATGCCTAGTACAAAAGACAAGTAGAGTGCTAATGACTAGTAAAGGATTGATTGAGATGTAAAATAGATGTAAATATTAGGTATAGACATGATAAAATGGCTCCTCTGAGAGTAAAGCCTACAAGACACAGACAAGACATGGCTAGGGAGGTGGTGAGAAGGGTGAGAACCAAGATGGAAGACAGAGATCATGCTCTGATGTTGTTAAACTCAGGTGCTGAGTCCTAGAAGCTGCTAGGAGAAAACAAAGTGTTGTTTCTTGAGCTTGCTTTGTGCTTTGTTGAAACACTGCAGCAGACCCAGGACAGATATGTTAGTATTGCAGAAAGATGATTCATTGAAATAGCAACTAACTGGAAGGTTAAATTTGTTCCATAAACTGAGGAGGTGTTCTACAAAGCAGTCAGCCAGTCTGCGTTTGGTCTCACCAATGTAAAGGAGATTGCATTGTGAGCAGTCAGTACAGGATACTAAATTAAAACTACTCCACCTGGAAGTGGAAACAGAGTGCGAGAAGCTGTAGTTGAGGTCACTGCAGGAGACAGTGGGTTTGTATTGAATATTGGTGGACAGCCTACCCACAGAAATGGAAATGGAGAAATCAAGAAAGGGAAGGGATGAGTCAAAAATGGACCACCTGAAGGTGAGAGAAGGATGGAAATTAGAAGTAAAACAGATTAAATTTTCCAGTTCCGGGCAAGAGCAGGAAGCAGCAATGGCATAGTTGATGATTTGGAGAAAGACATGTGGGTGGGGACCCCAGGTAGGATTGGATTAAGGAATTTTCGACATACCCCACAAAGAGACAGGTATAGCTGGGGCCCATGTGGGTAATAGTCGCATCTTTGATTTGAAGAAAATGAGTTAAAGGAGAAGTGTGCAAAGTGAAAATGGGCTCTGCCAGGCAAAGGAAGGTGGTAGTGGATGGGGGCTGTTTTTAAGGGAGCGGCAGAGAGCCTTCAGAGCATCCTGTTGGGGAATAGACACGTAGAGACATGACAGATTAATGGTGGGGCCAGATTGATCATAGTGGCCATTTTTAATAGTGGAGTCATATCACCCGCATTACAGCCATGCACTCCGTTTTAAAAAAAAAAGCAGAGACTATTTATCGCATTTTTATCTGGTCCTGAACTTATCAAATCAGTTTACACTGGGCCTCTGCCAGCATTGGTTGTTACCTGTAAGCTGATGGTAGCACTTGCGTCATCCTGTCTGTGGATTTTACTTCCCCTGTGTGTACTTCATCTGAATCTGGTGCTTCCTCCTGAGGAACTCCGTGAACCAGCAGGAGGTTTAGAAATGATTTTTCTTCACTGGGCCATGTTTCTGTAGGTCAGTGCCATCATTTCACCCCATTAATTCCAGCATTTATGTAATTGATAAGTTAGATAGATTTGGATGGAGCTGGGAGGATGATCAGACATGCTGGCAAGGGCCCATCTGACTGAAAGGCCTGTTTCTATGTCATACATTCTGTGGAGTATATCGACACTGAAACATTACCCCTTCACAACTCTTGCAGATAGATGAACAGCGAGAATATGTACAGAGAATTTGGAGGGATGGTGGAAGGATGGAAATGGGTATTGAATTTGGCCTACCCCTTAATATCATTGCTAAGCAACCAGTTGCCATTAACAACAGTTGGTAAGCAAAAGTAAAAAAGCTCCCAATAATTAATGTTTTATTGATTATGAAAAGGGAAGCATCTTTTTGTTGATTTGTAACTGTTTATAAGAATTGTCATAAAGTCTTGTTACTTTAATCTGGCTTTCCTGCTTTAACTAGACTAAGTTTTTTTTTATTCAATCGTGGTAAGATATGGATTATCAATACTTGACTTCCTTTATTTGATTTCAATGCCCGACACCTTCATGGACTAAAGAACCTCTAAGAAGAAATAAAAATACTAACTTACAATGGCCACAGCAATCAGTCGACCATGAGTTGAGCCAGCTCATGAAACCATCAATAAACAGGAACTAGTCCGAGCCAAAATTAACATTGCTGTCAAAAGGTGTTGCATCTCGGATCTGCATGCCCTGTTTGATTTATAGATAAGTTTCACATATTGAAAATAAAATCTTGCCTGCACATTGTTGCCTTGGAGAGCAATTAACCCAGACATGAGAATGCACAAATGAACTGTATTTTAAGCAACTGTTTTAACAGAGCAGCAGAAAGAGAAACATGGATTTGTAACTGCAAAACTAAAATGCACACACATCTCCCCCTATTTTCTCTTAGCCTTTGGAGAAACATCTGTGTATTGATAACACAAAGGTATTTGCAATTCATCATTTGGTAGTACAGAACTTAACTATGCTTTAAAAATTGACATGTTTTTGTCAAAGTTTTTTCACCTTGTACTCATCAGGACAATTCACAAGAATACCAATGTAATGGGAAACAATGGTTTTACACAATGAGAGGAGTGTGTTGATTAATTGACAATTGGACTGTGATTGGCAGAGATGTTGATATTGAGAATGCACCAGTTAGTGATGACTGACAGTAAACTGATAAGATTTATCTAAATTTAAACTAGGCAAGTTGAGTCTGATTGATCAAGGCATAGTCCTGAGGAATTCCTTTACATTGGTATTCTGGCAAATTGTCCAGATGAGTGCAAGACCAAAAGCTTAACAAAATGTCTATTTTTCCAACAATATGTGCAATACACAAAGCATCAATTAAATGACCATGCTCTCAGGTTAAAATCTAACATCTTAAAGACGTTTAAATTAAATTTCATATACTTTTATCTTCTTTGTTGGACTGGACACTATCAATTTGTTTTATTACACTGGTGTTTTTCTGTGCTTTATACCAAATCTTTACTGTTTTCTTGGGGTTAGTAAGTAAATAAATTCCTGTTTTATTCAACTTGTGAACGACATGTTTAATTGAACTAAGGTATAACCAGGTGCTAAAAAGACATCATTTTTTTTCTGTTGTGGCCAACCAAGAGGATGAAAAAGAGGGGAGCCTGTTCTCCCCTCCTGTTTATAACATAATTGCTATGTCAAATTGCAAGTGTAAACCCACATTAGATGCAAGTTTGAACAGGTTCTTTGTAATATTTGAGAACATCTCAAAGCACAGGACGTAGTCACATCTTCACAATAGTAGGAGCTGTGTATGCTAGGAATCATTCGGTGTTAGAGTAGTAGGGGATGCAACATATTCATCATATTGTGTTCGGACCAGATCTCAGGCAGAGTTTCCCAATTCATTATGGTTCCAAATGGAAGACCTCAAACTGTTGAGTTCTTTGACGAGGAAGTTCGAACTGACTCCCTTTCTTTATTCACCCACACTTTTGGTTGGTTGCAACATTGATCCCTTGCCTTTCCTGCAGACTTATGTTTGAAAACTGAACCAATTTAACCAGACTTTGCTGAGTTAACAAGGAGCAAAACTATTAATCACTGAAAGTGGAAAGGTTTGTCCAAGCAATGCACACGTACAGATTAGAAATAAGAGGTGAGTCCAAAAGAATAATGGTTTAAAAAAAAAATGGATCCATTTCTGAATCATTCTCCAGTTGAAGTTGAACATTGAGGTTTCTGGTGACATGGACTTTGGTGGTTGAACAGTCTGTGCTTTTGAGATCCGTGGTTTTTTAGGCTGGTTGACATTCCTTTATCCTGATTCCTTTTGACTGTGATTGAAATCCAGCATTCAGCGTGGGAGAGAATCCTTTTGTTGTCCTATTTCCTTTATTTAACTAGTTTGCAGTGCTCAAACTTGAAACTTGGAGTCATAGAGTCATACAGCACGGAAACAGACCCTTTGGTCTAACTCTTCCATGCTGACTAGATATCCTAAAATAATCCAGTCCCATTTGCCAGCATATGGCCCATATCCCTTTAAACCCTTCCTATTTATGTACCCATCCAGAAGCATGTTGTAATTGTACCAGCCTCCACCACTTCCTCTAACAGCTCATTTCACGCATGAAGCACTCTCTGTGTGAAAACATTTTCCCATTGGCTCCTTTTTAAATATTTCTCATCTCACCTTAAATCTAGGTCCTCTAGTTGTTGACTCCCTTACCTTGGGAAAAAACACCTTGGCTATTCACCCTATCCATGCCCCTCATGATTTTATAAATCTCTTTAAGGTCAACTTTCAGCCTCCCAAGCTCCAGGGAGAACAGCCCCAGCATATTCAGCCTGTCCTATAACTTAAACTCTCCAGTCCCACCAATATCCTTGTATATCTTTTTTGCACCCTGTCAAGTTTGATAATATCCTTCCTATAGAAGGGCGGCCAGAAATGTATGCTGTATTTTAAAAGTGACCTCACCAATGTCCTGTATAACCGCAACTCCTATACTCAATGAATGCAAACATGCCAAAAGCCTTCTTCACCACCCTGCCTACTTGCAACTATGCACCTTCATGGTAGACACAAGACTGTTCAGTCCCACTAGCATTTTCCAGTAGAGATGAACTGTCTTTTTAAGCCCTGTCCTTATGCATTCTTTAAAGGGATAAATATAAAATGTGTCTAAAGTTTGGGATATAGTCCTTTGGCTGTTGAGCTGGGGTTCATCAGCACCTTCATTATATTTGTATCACAACAGATTACAATGCAGTCTATTTGAACACTCTTTAGGTTTTACATCCCATTGGTCTTACACAGAATGTTTTTAGGTCAACAGTTATCATGTTCTGCAGCGTGTTAAGAAACAAGTCCACAACGACCCTTGGAGCATCCCACTCAGACCCATCCCGAGAAACAGTTTGAACTGAAGGGCTAATAACACATGTAATACTTCAAGGTCCAACCCATTAACATAATAGTTGTTATTGGCTCAGTGGTTAGCACTGCTGCCTCACAGCGCCAGGGACCCAGGTTCAGTTCCACCCTTGGGCAACTGTCTGTGAGGAGTTTGCATGTTCTCCCTGTGTCTGAGTGCTCCAGTTTCCTCCCACAGTCCAGAAATGTGCAGGCTAGGTGGATTGGCCATGCTGAATTGCCCATAGTATTCAGGGATGCATAGATTAGGTGGGTTATAGGGGGATAGGTCTGAGTGGGATGCTCCAAGGGTCATTGCGGACTTGTTGGGTTGAAGGGCCTGTTTCCACACTGTAGGGATTCAGTGATGGTTTTGATTCTTATGTTAAGATAATAAAAAGCTGTAGTTCTTCTGCTTTTCTTTCAGTCCTGCCTTGAAAAAGATTTATTTGTTGGAATTCCATCCATCATTGGGACTTGCCTCTCGTATTCTGAATACACTAGAACGTGCTTACTGGGAACTGCATCACATTCACAGACCAAAGACGGCTGATGACAGCATTAGTCTAGAGAAACGAGTTCTTAACTTGGCATTAGAAAAGTGGGTGGCCATGGAAAAGCTCGAGTCGTGCTATAGCCTCCAGGTTCAAAAGGATGTAAGTATATCAAGAGCGGAGAAATGAAGTTGAGGTAGAGATCCACATATTTAGAACAGTTAGAACATAAACATAAAAATATAAGGCCAGGAACAGACCATTTTTGCCCCTCTAATTTGCCCTGTTATTCTATAAGATCATGACTGAACTGCCTCAGGCCTCGACTTCATTTTTGTGTTGGCTTCTCATGGACTACAACTCCTTAATATTTCAAATATCGATCTACCTCGTGTTTAAATACTTGCAGTGATCTAGCCTCCACAACACTCTGGGGTAGAGAATTGCAGACATTCACTCCCCGCCTGGAGAAAAAACAATCCTTCACATCTCCGTTTTAAACAAGTGAATGTGTCCTTGGTTTGAGATTCCCCCACTACTGGAGATATCTGCTCAACATCCACTCTGTCAGGCCCCTTCAAACATTTGTTTGTTTCAATAAGATCATGCCTCATTGTTCAAAGCAATAATGAATAAAGGCCTAACCTGTTTAGTCATTCTAGATAAGTAAACCACTTCATCCCAGGAATCAGCCTAGTGAATCTTTTTTGAACTGTCTCCAATGCCAGCACATCCTTTCTCAAATACAGGCACCCAGAGTGTACGCAGTACTCCAAGTGTGGCCTTACTAACATCCTGTACAGTTGTAACAAGACTTCCCTGTTTTTAAACTTCCAGTTTGTATATATAGAGGCATAAATATAAAAATTATATAAATACAACAAATAAGTATATTTATATAAATTATTTTATATATATATATATATATATATATATATAAATAAATATAAAAGTACTGCTGCAGTTTAAGCCCTCTATAGACCATTTCTGGAGGACTATACTGTGTGTACTTCTGGGCATTGTTTCTTAAAAAAGGATATAAGGGGAATTTTCTCAAGCAAGGAGAAGCTGGCTTGGGTGTGTGCAAAGAGTTAAATCCTCTAAAAATGACATTAGGTTGGGAATCCGCACAGCAGGAAGAGTTTCTTCACTGAAAGAAACAGTTTTGGGAAAGCTTTGATCAGTTAAATTGAAGAGCTGCAGTCATGGTCAGGTAAGAGGGCATGGGATGACTATTTGGATGGAATAGTGTGCAGGAGTGAGGGGAAAAAGCAGAAATGTGCACTGGACAATGACGTTCATTTGAAAAGCTGGTGCAGGCACAATGGGCCAAATAACCTCCTTCGGTGCCATAATAATTCTGTGATTCTGTGAAGCTACAGTTTCCATCCCTCTTCATCTCAGTATTTGACAGATGATTGCCAACTTCTTACCTGCTTTACACTTCACGACCCTCCAGCTGCACCTCTTTGCTGCTGGCCTTCACCAACACAATGAGGTACAGTATGAAGCTCTACCTTGCACCTCCCCTGAATGTCAGGAGCAGAGGGGACACCTTTCCAACAGCTTCAGCAGAAGCAACACCATTAGCAGGGTCTAGTTGCCTTCTCTTCTGCCACATGCTGCACTGTAGGGCAGATGAGATGAGTGCAAAGGTCCTACTCCAAGGTGGTGAGACCCTTACCACAAGTTGCATGGATGGAAGATTATCGCTCACAACATGGCTGAGCACTAGTACCTCAGACAGAGATAGTAGGAACTGCCGATGCTGGAGAATCTGAGATAACAAGGTGTAGAGCTGGATGAACACAGCAGGCCAAGCAGCATCAGAGGAGCAGGAAGGCTGACATTTTCTGAAGAAG
>JAHRHZ010000039.1:22196635-22224035 GCA_024137785.1 Ginglymostoma cirratum
GACCCTTCTAGGCCCGAAACGTCAGCCTTCCTGCTCCTCTGATGCTGCTTGGCCTGCTGTGTTCATCCAGCTGTACACCTTGTTATCTCAGTTTCACATGCTGCATGTTTCAGTTATGTACAGGCTGCTTTCACATTTATCAAAGCTCAGAATGTCAATACCAACATGCTGTTATGGTTCATAAGCACTAGGCTGTTCATTTATTTTTACATGTATATCTGAGTATAAAATGTGTTTCAGTAGAGTTTGAGTCCTACAGAATAGTAAGTGCATGTTAATTAAAGTCTGGCCTCGGCTGAGCTGTGACTATCGGAGAAGCGTTCAGTTGAATGATGTACAGGCACACAATGTTGAGGCACATCCATGAGTGATGGATGAGCTGCAGCAAGCGGGTGGCGCTCTAGGAACTTCAGGCCAACACAGAATCAAGGCAAGACAGTGAAGGAAATATACGCAACAAAAAAAACCCGTAAGAACTGTCGATGCTGGAAAAGCTCAGCAGCATCTGTGGAGAGAAAATATACTCATCTTTTAAAGTTTACTGTTAGCTTAATATTTTAAGCATCTCTTTAGCAAACTACTTGTGTCTAATTTGCACCTCAGTAATTCCACGATACAGGGTTGAAATATAGAACTTATAAAATGATGTTCAAATTGTCATATACAGCTTGTGGCAACTTTTTTCGCATTTCTGTCCTTGACTTTGAAAGGTTCTAAACTGATTAGAACATGCTAACCTCTGATAATATTCCTGCTTTATTCCCAGATTATACAAGTCTGCAGCAGTACAAATGGGTTTCGATGAATTCCATCTCTATTTGCGGCCTGTACAGTTTGAATTTGCAGCCTATAAACAGAAAGCAGATCAACCCCCTCCCGTATTCATTACAAGTTTGCTCGAAGACAGCGGTAACGTTGACAGGTATCACAGTCAAAGTCCTGCTTATAATCAAAGGAATCATAAACTCTGTTGGTCTCAGTGTCTCACTTGTATCTGTTATAAAGGTGCCTGGGACTTTTTACCTGTTGTATATTTGCATCGCTCCTGTTTCTTTAACCCTTCCTGTTCCATTTTGCAGGCAATGTAGAGCTGTGGTGACCTAAGCTGTGAACTGTATCCCACGCTGCTGTAGGAGGCAAGAGAGGAGGTATCAGGGATTCTGGCAACAATTTTCAAATCCTCTCTGACCACTGGAGGAGTGCCAGAGGCCTGGGGGTCAGCTAATATGATACCATTATTCAAGAAGGGTGGTAAGGATAAATTAGGCAACTGCAGGCCAAAAAGTCTATCAGTGATAAGGAAACAACTGGAAAAAGTTATTGGGGGACAGAATTAATCTCCACACGGGAGAGATAAGGATTAATCAGGGGTTTAGCCTGTGTAACAAAAAGTAACTTAGAATATTTATTTAGGATTCTTTTTCCCAGTGCATTTTTTGGATATATTTCTAAAGGTATCCCTTGATTTAGAATCATAAAATCCCAACAGTGTGGAAGCAGGCCATTCGGCCCATCAAGTTCATGCTGTCAGAAGAGCATCCCACCCAGACCCAACCACCCACCCTAATCCCTGTCACCCTGCATATTGATTTGGCAGCCTGCAGCATCCCTGGATACTATGGGTAATTTAGCACAGCCAATCCACCTAACCTGCACATCTTTGGACAGTGGGCTAGAAATTGGTGTGCCCGGAAGAAACCCACTTAGTCGAGGGGAAGATGTGCAATCTCCACAGACAATCACCTGAGCGTGGAATCAAAGCCGGGTCCCTGGTGCTGTGAGGCAGAAATGCTAATCATTGAGCCACTGTGCCACACTAAAAGTGCACCACTGGGTAGAAAGATGCAGATCTTTTAATAAATCCACCATTTATGAAATTTGCTTTGAACCTTATCCAGTTTGATGCATTGAGCACAAAGCTGAGTCCCAGCCGAAGCCACAGATGGAAAATTATGCTTGACTTCATTTTATAGTTTTATATTTAAATGAAGATCATGGGTCATTTTCCTTAGTGCTTCTAAAGTGTTAGCCCAGAAAAATTACAGTTGCTTTTATGCATTCTTTTGCTGGTGTGGCCAACGCTAATTTCTAGCCTTATGCATTTAGGATTTCATGATTGAATAATTTGGCTTTAAAAATAAGTCACTAGAGCAGATTTTAATTTAGAGTGATGGCAGAAGAAATGGAGCAGATTTTAATTTAGAGTGATGGCAGAAGAAGTGGAGGTAGTAAGTTGAAGTCGTCGGGAAAGATGCAAGGTAATGGGAAAGGTCAACATCAATGGAAAGGATCATCAGTCACTTGCTACACATCCATCCAGTCTGCTGCTGCTGGATTCCCATCAACCTCTCAATGTGAGATTGCAGCCCGTTCTTTCTCAATAAATAGAATCTGTTCCAATGTCATGTGTACCTCAAAGTTTTCATTAATTTCTCCGTCCTTTGTATGTTAAACTTTTCCATTAACCGCCTCCTGTTGCTCCTTATACCATATGAGAATTGGAATTCATGTTATTTTAGAGTCAGGGAAAGCGGATTTTCTGATATTCTGAATGTTCTTCATAATGAGACTGGAAAAAAATCACTTAGTTTAAACTGCGTTGAATATAGCAGTTCCACAGCTTGTTAAAGTATCTGAATAAAAATGGAAACAGTATAGAGCGCTATGAGCAAGTACTTAATTTGCTTTTCATATAGAATTACATAGGAAACATAGTATAGTAACAGGCCATTCAGCTCCACAAGTCCCTGCCAGGGTTCAAACCTCCGTCAATCCTTTCACCCCTCACTCTACCAGCATGACCCATTATTCCCTTATTATTCCTAATCTTTTCTAATTTCATTTTATCCTGTATATATAATCATGACCTCAACTATTCCCTGTGGTAGTGAGTTCCAGATTGTCACCACTGTCGGATTGTGACACTTCTGAATTTCCATTTGACTCAATGGTGATCATCTTATATTGGTGGCCTCTAGATTTTTTAAAACATTCTTCTCAAGTTTGTTTACTCTGTCATAACCTTTGAAAATTTTAAAGATCTTGAGGGGATGCTTCAGCCTTTGCTCTTCAAGGGAAAAGAAACCTGGGTTGTTCACCCTTTCCTGATAGATGTCAATGAAAGAATTTATTGGAACCTGATCGATGTAACGATGCATTTTTGGCATCATCTTCATAAATTTGTTTTGGAGCCCCTTCAGTGATTTGAGCTGCTTCCATAGTTTCAATCCTACATTGCTCTGTCCTCAGACCATGCACCCTGAGCATTAGGTGTTTGTTTTGCAATATGTGCCTTCTCCACCATGCTGAGCCATTCCTGCTCTGGAGAAACTCAGCAGGTCTGACCGTATCAGTGGAGAGAGAAATAGAGTTAGCATTTTGAGGCTGGTATGAGTCTTGTTCAGAACTGATTAAGAGTCAGACCAAAACATTAACTCAATTCTTCTTTCCATGGATGCCACCAGATCTGCTGAAGTTCTCCAACATTCTCTGCATTTGTTTCAGATTTCCAGCATCTGCAGTATTTTGCCTTTGTTCCCTAGTTTGTTGCAGAGCTGTATTTACCCTATCTAGGGGTAACTATAGACTGACTTTCAGGAGATTGAATAAACTGTTTGGCATGCTAATGTAGGGGATTCCAGCTCTTGAGTAAACATGGTCCAATTCTCAATTCTCTGAGTTATAGGAACAGAGGAACATTGGAATTAGGAGTGGGAGCTGACAATTCAGCTCCTTGAGCCTGCTCCACCATTTAACATGTTCATGGCTGATCCTATGCTGGTCTGAACTCCACTTTCCTGCCTGTTTCCTGTAGCCCTTTATCCCACTTTTCATCAGAAACACACCTAATCCTTTGTTGAATCTGTTGATTGTTTTTGCCTCCACTGCATTGTGGGGCAGTGAGTTCCACAGATTCACAACCCGCAGAGAAGTAGTTTCTCCTCATCTCAGTTTTGAACCTACCTCCTCTCTTTGTATATCTATGGCCTTTTGTTTGAGATGGTCCCACAAAAGGACAAAAAGAAATAACGCCCACTTTATCAATCCCCTTTAGCATCTTATATACCTTAATCAGATGCCCTCCTCAATCTTCTGAACTCCAGCAAGTACATGCCCAAATTATCTAATTGCCCCTCATACAACAGCCCTTACATCCTGGAATCAACCTGGTGAACCACCTCTGAACTGCCTCCAGTGCCACCACATCCTTCCTCAAATAAGGAGTCCAAAACCACGCACAATACGCCAGGTGTGATCTCATAAAAACACCTTATATAATTGTAACAACACCGCTTTACTTTTATAATCTGGTATTTTTGCAATAAACACCAGGATTCCATTTGCCTTTCTTATTATATGCCGCACTTGCATACTCACTTTCCACAATTCATGCCAAAGGAGCCCCGGATCCCTCTGCATTGATACACTTTGAATCTGCTTCCGATTTAAAAAATAATTTGCCGTTTTATGTTTCTGGCCAAAATGGACCATCTCGCATATATCCACATTAAACTCCATCTGCCAGATTCTGATCCATTCTCCCAGCCTATCAATATCCATCTGTAAACTCTTTAACTCCTCATCACTACCTGCTTTCCCACCCATTTTAGTATCATCCGGGAACTTTGCTATGTTATACTCTGTCCCTGCTCGCAGATCATTTATACAGATTGTAAATAGTGGATATCTGAGAACTGAACCCTGCAACACCCCATTACTTACAGTTCGCCATTCCAGAGAAGGACCCATTTATCCCAACACCTTACTTACTGTCAGTTAGCCGATACTTTTTTCCTTAACCTCCTGGGATCTAACCCTCTAGATCAGTCTTTTATGCTGCATCTTGTCAAATGCCGGCTGGAATTCTAGATGTACCACATCCACCAGATCCCCATTATCTACCTTGCTGGTTACATCCTCAATAACATGACAGTAACAGTATTACATCCTCATCTACATCATCAGCAATACATATTCATACTCACTGTATGACAAACTGAACCTCTATATTCTTTTTACAATGTGGTGACCAGAATTGCAAATGTCATCTTCTCGATGTTCAATACAAGTTTAGCAAAACATTAAATTTTCTAAATCTGTTCCTCTAGTAGTAAACTCTACTTTGTGGTTTACCCTTGTTGTGGCCTTGTTGACCTGTATGTAATCTTTAGCACTTTGTGTACCTGTACTCCTAGATCCTTTTGTTTCTATACCCCATTTTGATTCCTATTTTCTTGGTAATATGCAAGGTCCTTATTGGTCTTGCTGAAGCGTTGATATTCTCTGTCTGTTGGGTGCGCACTCGGTAAGTTGATTAATCTTTTGTATTTTTTGTCGACAGATACGTTCCCTCGAGCTTGTTATTAGCAGTCCAAGAAGTGGATGAAAACCACATTGGAAAATTCAGTTTTCGCACCAAGGAAGCTGTTCTTCAGGTGAGACGCTTGCTTACTGGGGATGCCAGCTAGGTAGAGAGTGAGCCTCCATGTTTAACCAGTAAATTGGAAGAAAGGTGGCAAACTGGGTTCAGTTTAATGGTACTTCTATTTGAAGTGACACATTCCACCACGTTAGAAACAAAAGCCAGGCAGTTAAATGATACTCATTCAGATCCCCATTCTAGTTAGTGGAAGGGTTTCACACTGATTGCAGATTTCACCCTTGTTCTGATCCCAGCTGTTGGCACTACTGGACATTGCAGATCCCAGAATGAAACCTGGCTTGATTGATCACTTTTTTGTTTTTGGTTAGTTACTCAACGTGGGTGTTAGTCACTGAGAAATATTTGCAAGGGCTGCAGATTTTCTTTAACAAAACTGAGCTGCCTAAATGTACAAGACATTTTGAATGCTCTTGAAAGCAAAATTAGATTTATTAGATTAAATTTATTTGTCACGTACTAAGTGTAGAAATACATAAGTATAGAGAAAAGTGCACTAAGTTGCCATTCACTGGTGACCACTTGGTTACAAAAAACCAGAATTAAAAGATTTAACAGCCAAAAGGTAAGCAAGAAAAAAAGTCCAGATCTCAGAGTCCCAATCCCATCTCCACAATGGTGCAGGAGCCGTTCCAATCGTTAGGACACCTAGGAGGCTGCCACCACTGCCACCGTGTGAAAGGCCCATTCTCACCACCGACGCTCCCCACTGATAACCGCTGCCCCACTGGCCCCGCTCTCACCGCCGCTGCCTCAGCGGCCCCGCTCTCACCGCCGCCGATACTCCCCACCGATTATTGCTACACCACCGGCCCGCTCTCACCGCCAACTGCAGCCGCCTTGCACCGACAAAACATCAACCTGTTTTCCAAATTTATCTGTTACAGAGACTTGAGTCCAGAGAAATTAAGACCCCTGCTTCTTGACCCTTTTGTGTTCTACGTAGCTGACTCCTTACAAATTCTTTGTCATGAACTGTGGAGTCATTTCAATGAGTCCATTCTGTGTCTGCCAACATGAATTTCTTTGAATCTGATAGCCTAAACTTTCTCAGTCCTAATAACCTCTTTTGCTTTGTATGTTTCACAAACTTCTGCTGAGGTGACTTGCTTCTCGGAGAGAAATTCAACTTGTTTTTAAACTCAACCCTAGTGTCTTCCAAAGTGAACTGAAAATAAAACAAATGGCCTTCAATCTTTACCCTGCCTGTCATAACTCCATCAGTATAAACCTCAGGGATTTGCTTTCTGACAAATACTGGATTTGGTCTCTATTCTGGAAGGATTGTCTGACCATTTTTTGTTTTGGAGATAACTTTTCATAGAAGCAACCACACCAATCTGCCTCCATTTTGAAATCCAAATTCCAAAAATGGTATTAATACATGTAAATTATGCATCTTCACCCACCTCCCCCCAATCTTGAGTGAGAAAATAGCGTATATTGTTTCTTCAAGTTGGTTGTATGTATCCTTTTGATCAACACTGCGTGGCGCTGTTTAATTCCTGCTAAAAGGGAATTTTCTAGTGCAACCCCCCCCCACCCCATCTGATGATTCTCCACCATCACAAAAAGGAAGTATAAATTGAATTTTACCGTAGAAAGAAGAACATGATGCATAGGCTTTAGCAGCTGTGGTGTTTTGACATGTTAAATCCAGCTACTTCACACAGTGGCAGTGGAGGAAGTGAAATGAAAGAAATACTGAATCTAATACCACCATACTGAGCTATTCCAGCAAAAAAAAGTAAATGTTTTGA
This sequence comes from Ginglymostoma cirratum, assembly GCA_024137785.1. Classification (NCBI taxonomy): domain Eukaryota; kingdom Metazoa; phylum Chordata; class Chondrichthyes; order Orectolobiformes; family Ginglymostomatidae; genus Ginglymostoma; species Ginglymostoma cirratum. Next base: position 22,203,836 of record JAHRHZ010000039.1, read on the forward strand.
AACTGAAGTGGAGAGAAAACAGCAATTTGTCAGTTGCTAATTTCACTGCTAATGAATTTTTGCTGGCATGACAACCGTCAGCAATTATTGGTGCATTCTGGGTGCTGCTCCAGATGGCACATTAACTCATGAGGGAAACTGTTACCAAAATGATACAGGATAGTGGCCAAATAAAAGACAGACAAGGTACTGTTCACGATGTCCAAAGTACTTGGTGGCCAATGGCATACTTTCGGATTATTGAACTTAGCACTATTGCCTCACTTTTTTTTTGTATAGTGCCATGGGACTCTTACACCCACCAGAAAGGCTCTTTGTCTTTACTTGCATTGAAGACCAGCCTTGGTTTTGCACTCATCTCTCTCTAATGGAGGATGTGACCCCTAACCTTTGGATTGGGAAGCAAACAATCTACCACTGAGCTAAAGATTTCGGTGCAGTCTTAGTGGGCTGAAGGGCCTGCTCCTGTGCTGGACTGTTTTTTTTTATTCTTATCTGAGCTGCACTTGTTTTCCCTCTAACATTTGTTATTTTTCTTGTCACAAGCCTCAATAATGGTCTACAACTCCTCGCTTTTGTCAGTTCGCCATAGTGTTACACACTCTGGCACATGTGCACATTGAACTTGTTTTTCCACTCAAAAAGATTGTAGCTAATCTTCTACCATGCCCCCTTTCAACTTCCCCCACTACCCCTAGATCCCTTAATTCCTCTTGTACGGAAAATCTAGCAACCTCTGTCTTGAATATATTCAACAACTGGGCATCTACAATCTTTGAGATATTCACAACCAGTAGTGTGAAGAAAATTCTCCTCATCCCCAGCCCTAAAGGGCCAAGCACTTATTCTGATACCATGGGCCCTTGTTCTATATTCTTCAGCCAGTGAAGCACTTTTTCAGCATCTACCCTTGTCAAACTCTTTGAGAATTTTACGTGTTTATTCTAAAACAGACAGTTTAAAATAAGTCGAACGCCAAGCCTCCTACGAGTCAGCAGAAAATCAAGAGGTCAGTGTAATTCTGTTGGAAATTAGTTTTGATTGCTGGGAAACCTGGCCACCCACTCCAGTGATCTCCTCCATTCCTGTCTCTTGCAAGACAGTTTCAGCATTGAGGAGGATAAGACAAAGGCACAGTTTTCACAATATTTTAAGACTGCTGCCTTGTCCAGTCTGTAAGCTGGGTGCGTCCATGAGTGCATTGTGTCCATGCTGTAGCACTACCATCCTGTAAGTGAAGCAGAGCTATGCCATGAGGGTTCTTTCAGGTGGCACATATCTGTGGATGTGTGATACGTGCGGCTGGCATCAATAGAGTGTGCCCTGAGATGTTGGTGGCCTGTGTCCGATGTGAAGATCATTTAGAGCAAGTGGCAACCTGATTCCAAGATGCCTCTAATGCCCCTCCCTCCTTTCTCCCTGAATATGGTGGGAGGTCACTCCTTTCCCCTCCAACGTGTTGGTGACGCAACTCCTGTGGAATTCTTTCCTTCAAAAGTTTGGAGTGTATAGAGGGAGCTGGAAGAATAACTCTCTCCCTCTCTCTCTCTCTTCTCATACTCTTTCTCTCCCTTACCTGCAGTGCAGGGTTGTAGTAACTCCTGTACTAATGGTTTTCAGCTTGAAGAGCCCTCCCACTGTCGTTGACTAGACGGACAAGTGCACCCTCTGGCCAATCAATGGAAAATTCACATCACAGCGTGGGTTTAGGACCCACACTGGACCCCAACATTGGTGTCGCAAACCAAAATGCAAAACCCTGCCCCAGTGTCTGTATCAACATCTGTTTGTCAATGCTGAACAAATTAATGTATCATTCATATCCTTTGTTATTTCTGAAACCTTGTGTATCAGTCAGCCTTTGTATAAACTAACTCAACAGACTACATTAAAAAATGTCAATTACTTTGGGATTTGTGTTCTTTTCCTTTCTTCTGCTCAGGCAGTCCCTTGAGATATAAATGGGATAGCCTTTCCTGCCAGCTGTTAAAATCATCCCCTTATAAATTTCATTTGAATTTTTTTTTAATCATCCCATTCTGAGATGTCACAACATACATCTGGAGCAGGTGGGACTTGATCCTGGGCCTCTCTGGCTTTAGAGGTAAGGACACTATCAATACACCACAGCAAACCTATAGTTACTGAAATAAATATCATTCACCTGCCTAGGATGAGCTTACCTAGTGATGAGCACAAAAACGAAAACTAAAATCGGGGCTGTGATGATCTGAATCTGCTTGGCTGCATTTTGGTGGATTGTCCCACTCTCCTACCCTGCCTGTCACCGGCCCTGACATAAAAATAAATAACCGTCTGTGAGGTGACAGTGAAAATGTTGTATGTACTGCTGAGCAGATCTGTCCAAGTACTCACCCCTGAGGGCAGGGGGTCTGCTCATTGCTGCCTGGAACTGTGAGGGGCCTGTGTAATCTCAGTTCTTTTCCAGTCAATGTGCTAAATGCTGGCAATGCTCCTTATCATTAATCTCCACAGCATTTACTGCACATTCCTTGATTTTGTTCCAGTGCCATGGGAAGAGCCAATAACTGGAATACTTAAGTGGAACTTGGCAGAAGGATAATGCTGGTGAAATCAATAATGCAACAGGCAGGTCTGGAGCAAGTGCTAAGTCAGCAAAATGTAACATTTCGCTGGAGACTGTGATTCCAAATTGGAACTGATGCATAAATTGGGTTTTTGTTTATCATCAGAGTTGGCACTGTTCCTTCAGTCACTGTTCTGTGCCGACTTACTGACTGTGATGGTCGGCATTTGTTCAGAGACCCAGTGGAAGGATGACCCCCTGACCTCTGGTGAGAGGGTGATACATGTGATCTTTGTGAAGAGTGAAGTAATAAGGCAGGGTTCCCATTTCCAATCCCCATCTAATGATCCACATCGGAGCGTTGTACATGTTTGGACACTGAGCAATGCTGTCTTGGCGCTTGATCAACACGGAGTTTTTTTGGCAGCATTCAGTGTCGAAATTAAAGCTTGAAATGATGGGAAGGTGCAGGGTGGATGGGCAGACTGCTGTCAGAAACATCGTGCAGTACTGCTTCCAAAGGCATTCAGGCATATCTGCGTCCAAAATTGAGCAGGCATTGTTTAAAAAAAAAGCTTTGTGTTTAAGCTTTTGTGACATTGCTGCTCCTGTACTTTGTGTGGAACCCCTTTGGTCATTCACACAGAGATAAAGGCTATGTCGACTATAATGCAACCTTTGAACCCCACCTCCCCCAACTAGCCCTTCCTCTTTCTTGTGCTGGGGTTAATTTCCAGGTACGAAATCAAACACCACCGGGTTATAGACCAACACATTTATTTGAAAACGCAAGCTTTTCGAGTCTTACTCCGTCGTCAGGTCTTAATGAGCGAGGTAGTATCAGACACAGAATTTATAAGAAAAAGATCAAAGGGCCACGCCACTGATGAGGATGTAGTAAACAGACCTAAGATGCAGTTAAATCCTTAATTAGGTAGAAGGTTTTAATTGGCCACCCCAGTCCAACACTGGCTCCTCTACATCATATTTTGAGGTAAAGGGAGACAGCTACAAGTTCCATGAAAGCTGCTGAAGAAATGTGAGCCACAGAGACCTGTTCCTGCCCAATAGGGTAAGTGTATCTCTTCCCTCGCTCTGCGTGGCAGGGTCAGCTTGGTGCCCATAGTTTGCACAGTCTGGCAGCCTGTGGGCGTTTGATCACGTACAGAATAGTTATTTCACCAGGGCACTGAATAGTGTCTGTGTAACTGTCCAGCTGTGAGAGAGTCATTGAAATTAAGAGAGAGACTGGACAGAAGATGGAGTTCATTGATTTCTTTTCCAGCTCAAGAAGAACAAAATTAATTGCAGGAAGTTTTCAGGTGATTTGGTAACTTTTTGCCTGTCCCTCTCCCTTGTAGCTGATGGCGAGGAACGGAGTGGATAACCTGCAGGTAGCCTTGGCCTGTCAGACGGTGCAGAAAAATTCCCTGATTGCAGCAGTGCAACAGGCTCTGTCCTCCCCCATGGAGAAACCCGCCCATTCCCTGGATCCAAAGGTTCGAGAACCTCTTTTCGTGGATCTAGTTTTCTCTTCAGGTTTGGAGTCTTTCTCTTGATTTTAGATTTTCTTGGTCTGGCCACTTCAGAGGAAGGATTGTAATGTCACCCTGTGATTGGTAAAAGAGCTTCTCTTCCACTGGCTTCCATTCTCAACTCATACAAAGGTTTCTGAACTACGTTAGGCTCGTTCGCGCAGGGGAGGCCCATGTTTTTTATCTGCTTTCTCTGCGGTTCCCCAGCCGTGCCTTGAAGGCAAAACCCTTGCTGAATCCCCCATACCTGAGTGATTTTCCCCCTTGCTTAGTTCCTGGAGTATCTCTTTTGAAGAGTGCAGATGGTGGGCTGTTATACCGAACAGCAGCAGGTGTAGCTACATTCTGCTCTTCCTCCCTTAGGGGTAAACAGTCTGTGTTTCATTGGAGTGAGTGGGGAAAGGGGAAATGTTTAGGGCAGAGTTTTGTTCTCTCCCCGAGAATGGGAAATCCAAGTTGTTGTCCTGATCCTGACAAATAAACTTGCAAGTGAAGCGTTCACCTACGGGTTGAAATTTGAGAGCTGGCTGCTTTGTCTTCTCCTCGGTCTTAGGGAATGAAACCATCAAAAAGAAAGCCAAATTCTGCAGATGCTGGAAATCTGAAACACAAACAGAAAAGGCTGCAAACACACGGCAAGTCAAGTAGCATCTGGGTAGAGAAACAGAATTAAGCCTTTTGGTGATGACCTTTCATCGCTGTCCCCAAAAGCTGCATGACATAGAATCCTTACCGTGTGGCAGTAGGCCATTCGGCCCATGAAGTCTCCAAGTCACCCAAACCTGGCCTCTGACCCGATCCCCACAACCCTGCATTACCCATGGTTAACCCACCTAGCCTGCATATTCCTGGACGCTATGGGCAATTTAGCATAGCCAATCCACCTAACCTGCACATCTTTGAAATGTGGGAGGAAACTGGAGCACCTGGCAGAAACCCACACAGATACAGGGACAATATTGCGAACTCCACACAGTCATCTGAGGGTGGAATCAAATCTGGGTCTCTGGCACTATGAGTCAGCAGTGCTAACCACTGGGCCGCAGCTTGCTGAGTTCTTTCGGCATTTTCTACTTTTAATTTGCAGAATCACAGAATTGTTATGGTGCAAAAGGAGGCCATTCAGCCCATAATGCCTACTGTGGCTTTTCAAATGGACATCATTACCTTGTGCCAATCTCCTGCTTTCTCCCCATTCAGTGATATATACATTTCTCTTAGGCTACCATGTGATTGACATTGATGTTGATTCTCGTTTAATTGTTAAGGATGGAATATCAAGTTATAGAAGTCAGGAGAACTTGGCCAGTACAAGTTTCTGTAGCATTGCCAGAGACTCTGAGAGCCAACAACTTACCACCTTACTCGGAATACCCTGCACTCTCGGAAATCGGAAGCAGCTGCATTCTACCAGAAAAAGGTATGACTGGGTTACACTTCTGACAAATATTTGTCTTTTGCAGTGTCTGCAATAAAAGAAACATGCAAAGCAATTGATATGTGGAACTGTGCATGCCCCCACCGCCGGTACAGTAACGGTGATATCACCCACATTGACCATCGTTCTGCATCCAGCAGAGATTCCACTTGTGACTTTGGGTGACTTTGTGTCGAAGGAACATTCAAGCTTATTCTGCTTGCACTTGCTATGGTCAGGGCCAGGGAGGTTAAGTGTATGTCAGAGGTTAAGAGTGACACAGTGGCTCGGTAGGGGGCTGGGGTTGTTGTGGGAAAGGGTGGCAGTGTGGTGGGCCCAGTGGTTAGCACTGCTGCCTCTCAGTGCCAGGGACCCAGGTGTTCTGGTTTCATCCCACAGTCCAAAGATGCACATGTTAGATGGATTGACCTGGGTTCGATTCCACCCTTGGGTGACTTGTCTGTGCGGAGTTTGCACATTCTGCCCATGTCTGCGTGGGTTTCCTCTGGGTGCTCCGGTTTCCTCCCACAATCTGGAGATGTGCAGGTTAGGTGGATTGGCCATGTTAAATTGCCCGTGGTGTTCAGGGATGTGTAGATTAGATGGGTTATAGGGGGATGGGTCTGGGTGGGATGCTCTGAGGGTTGGTGTGGACTTGTTGGGCTGAAGGGCCTGTTTCCACACTGTAGGGATTCTATGATCTATGATCCATGATCTAAATTGCCCATAATTTCCTAACACACATAGGTTATATGTGTTAGCCATGGAAAATATAGGGTAGAGGGATGGGTCTGTGTGTGATGCTCTTCAGAGAGTTGGTATGGACTTGTTGAGCTGAATGGCCTGTTTCCACACTCTAGGGACTCTATGGATCTATGGATTCTATGGAATTGTGCAGCAAATAGCTCAGCTCATGTCTTCCCGTTGACAAGGCACTAGTCAGGAGTGTGCTGAAATATTCTCCATTTGCCTGAGTGTGTTCAACTCCAGCAACATTCAAGCTCAATACCATCCAGGATAAAACAACCTGCATGATTAGCCCCCATTCAATAACTACAACTTGCACTCCCTCCACTACCAATACACAGGAACAGCAGTGTGCACCATCTACAAAATGCTCTGCAGCAACTCTCCAAAAATCCTTCAAACAAACCTTCCAAATCCTGGACCTCTGCCACCTAGAAGACCCTGGAACATCATTGATTGCAAGTCCCCTTCCAAGCCACACAACATCCTGATGTGGAACTAAATCACCGTTCCTTCAGTATCATTGGGTCAAAATCCAAGAACTCCCTTCCTAACAGCATTGACGCTGTATCTACACCACAAGTACTTCAATGGTTCAGGAGGCAGCTTACCAGCATCTTTTCAAGGGCAAGTCAGGATGAGCAATAATTGCTGGCCAGCCAGTAACACCCACTTCCCATGAATGACTAAGAAAGTGTGACCTCTGCTGAGCTTCTGAACAGGAAGTTACACCACTCATTAAGCTTTTAGCTGGTGTGTGCCCATTCTGAGCATTTCCCTTGGGTGTGTGCCAGGTGTTGGAGCAGCTGCAATCCTGAGACAGTCACAGGGCCTGAGGCTGTTCATTCTGGGAGGCTCCTGGCTAGCAAGGGATTGTTTAGCTCAGTTGGCTGGATGGTTGGTTTGCTGAAGCAGTGTGATGCTTTGGGTTCAATTCCAATCACTGGCTGAGGTTACCATGAAGGACTCTCCTTCTCAACCCGTCCCCTCACCTGAGATATGGTGACCCTCAGATTAAATCACCACCAGTTGTGTCTCTGTAATGAGAGGGCAGCTGTATGGTCTGCTAGAACTATGGTGACACCATAACAAAATCCTTTGAAGAGATGACTGCTGACACTGGTATTGTTGGTGACACCTCCTGTCACTTTACTGATGATCAAGAGTAGACTGAGTGGGTTAGATTTGTCTTGCTTTTTATGTACAGGACATACCTGGGAAATTTTCCACATTGATGGGTAAATACCTGTGTTGTGACTGTACTGAACAGCTTGGCCAGGAGAGTGGTAAGTTCTGGAGCACAAGTCTTCAGTACCATTGCCAGAATGTTGTCAGGGCCCATAGCCTTTGCAGAATCTAGCACTGATATCACATGGAGTGAGTCAAATTGACTAAAGACTGGATCTGTAATGCTGTGATCCGCTGGTGGAGGCCGCTCGGCACTTCTGGCTGAAGATTGCTGCAAATGCTACACCCTTGTATTCCTACACTGATGTGCTGATCTCTTCCATCATTGAGGATGGGAATATTTGTGAAGCCTCCTCCTCCAGTGAGTTATTTTATTGCCCACCACCATTCACAACTGTATGTGGCAGGACTGCAGAGCTTAGATCTGATCTGTTGGTTGTGGGATTGCTTAGCTCTGTCTGTCACTTGCTGCTTATGCTGCTTGGCATGCAAGTAATCCTGTTTGGTATCTTCATCAGGTTGACACCTCATGATTGGTGCTGCTCCTGGCATGCCCTCCTGCACTCCTCGTTGAGCCAGGGGTGATCCTCTGGCTTGATGGTAATGGTTAAGTGGGGGATATGCTGGGCAATGAAGTTACAAACTGTTGTCCCTCTGCACTGCATGGATGCCCCGTCTTGAGTTGCTAGATCTGTTTGAAGTCTAATCTATTTAGCACAGCGATAGTGCCACACAACACGATGGAGGTTGTTCTCACTGTGAAGGTGGGATTTCGTCTCCACAAGGACTGTGCAGTGATCACTCCTACTGATACTGTCATGGACAGATGCATCTGCACCTGGTAAAGACAAGGTCAAGTCACCATGTGCTGCGGACCCAGTCTAGCAGCTATTCCGTTAGGACCCGACCAGCTCAATCAGTTGTTCTGCTGCCAAGCCAGTCTTGGTGCTGACATTGAAATCCCCTATCCAGAGTACATTTTGCACCCTTACCAAATGTTGTTCAACATGGAGGAGTACTGATTTGTCAGCCAAGGGAATGTGGTATGTGGTAATCAGCTGAAGGTTTCCTTGCCTGTGTTTAACCTGAAGCAATGAGACTTCATGGAGTCCAGAGTCAATGTTGAGGACTCCCAGGGTAGCTCCCTCCAGACTGTACACTACTGTGTGTCAATCCTGCTGCTGGGACAGGACATATGCAGAAATGGTGATGATGGTGTCTGGGACATTGTCTGTCAGGTATGATTATGTGAGTATGACTATGTCAGGCTGTTGCTTGGCTAGTCTCTGAGACAGCTCCTTTGGCACTTGTATGAAATATCAAGTGGATTAATTTTGAGTTCTAGCCTGCAAGCTTTTAAAGCTTTAGGTTCTCTTTGAACACTGTACCAATTGCAAAATCAATGTTGAAAACTCATTGGAACAGAGGTCAAAATTCTTAGACAGCTTTCATCTGTAGAAATAAAGAGTGACATTTAGCAGCCCTCTACATAAGGCTCAGTTGCCATTTTAAGATGGGAAATAAACAACCTCCAAGCTGTTTATAACACTTAAAGCCAATAATAATAATCTTTTGACTGTTGTTGTTTACTTTGACTTTAGATGTGAGCTTTGGAGGTCAAACACATCCATCTGTCTCCAGATTGATACATAAGTCAATAAGTTCTGTTTGAGTGTGAATATGTAAAAGAGGGAAGGAGAGAGACAAACTTATAAAATGTTTAAAAAAAATGAAAACAGGGTCCAAAAGTAAACCCATCTTCTATCCAAAGAAAGAGCAGTGTTGTAATGGGAAAGGACATATGACAAGATTTTGGTGATGCCTCCTTTGCCTGACACCATACCAGGTAGTACCTGGACTTTAGGTGTGCTGTAATCTTCCTGCTTCAGCTCATTTAAAATGGCCCAAGTAAACCCAGTACAACTCACGCCCTTGTTCATCACCCTAACCCAACACTGATGTAGCTTTGTAAATACTTAATTCATGGGATGTGGGCATCACTGGCTAGACCAGCGTTTATGGTCCATCCCGAATTGTGCTGCAGAAGGCAGTGGTGAGCTGCCCTCTTGCTGCAGTCTGTGGGTTGTAGGTGCATCCATGGTGCTGTTAGGAAGGAGGTTTTAGGATTTTGACCCAGTGACACTGAAGGGAAGTCAGTGTATTTTTACAAGTCAGGATGGTGAGGGGCTTGGAGGGCACCTTGCTGATGGTGATGCTCCCATATATCTGCTGTGCCCTTGTCCTTTTAGGTGATAGCGGTAGTGTCTAAGCTGCCTTGCTGAATTGTTATGTCTTGTAGATGGTGCACCTTGTTGCTGGTGACAGAGGGAGAGTGGCTTTTGATGCCATTAGATGCAGTGCTAATTAAACAGGCCTCATTAGTTGGATGGTGTCCTGAGGACTGTTGGAGCAGCCTCTAGGCAAGTGGGGAAATCCATGTGAATTTTGAAGAATGATAGTTTTGCCTCTCATAAGTCTGGTAGATTTAGGATGGATGACAGCAACTTGTTCCATTGATGACTTCTTAATTGAGTGGTGATAAAGGGAAAGGGACAGATTTGCATCTGGTGAGTTGAACAGGTCAACAGCAACATTTATGTTGCCCATCTCTTTCTGACGCAGGCAGATTGTCTGTGGATTTCCAGGGTACTGTGAATTTTCCCTTTCAATTGTACACAATTTTAGTTCCACACTATATTTGATCTTTTAATTCAATTTTCTCCCTTTTATTACTTATGGACTGAAAAATACATGAATGGATGCTCAATGTTTTTGTTTTCTTGTGTGCACGCATTGACAAAGAGATGTTCCCAGGAATTTAACTTATGCTGATTTTGGTTTTTTGCAGAGCTCCAGAGGCATTTGTTTCAATCCAGCTGGAGAAACTAGGCCCCCGTGACATGATGTTGAATGAGTTTATTAAAAAGAAAAGCACAGCGGGATCACTCATGAAAAACCCTGTGAGTACTGACATTTCCCTGTTGGGGACGTGGGCGTGACAAGGATAAAGGGCAGAAAGTCAGAGACTGGTCTGAAAGCTTGCTGTCCCCATTCAACCTTGTGTTAATGAACTGTGTGCGTCAGTCAGGGTTTAATACGATCCAGAACGAAGACAGCAAACAGATGGCTAAATGGGAAGCACTTGTATTTAGATATTCCCAAGATGGGTGCAGGGTTTGCATTTGCCTGCATGGTAGAACAACCACTAAGTAGCTCACATCTGTCTAACCATCTGTTATCTTATCGAAAACTTCCCATCACCGAATGAGTTTGTGAAGAGGATCTCAGCACAGCAAGCTGATACCATATGAGTTTTATGATTCAGAAGGAAGGCACTTGGCTGATGCTGTCAATACTGGCATTTTGTCCTAAACTAACTCAATGCTTCACTGCTCCCCTTCCCATTGCCTGGTATTCTTTCCTATAATTTCCTGAAATCTCTTTAAAATGATCTTTCTGAAGCAGTCCCATTCCACAGTTCAACAACCATCTTGTATTTGTGTGTGCAAAAAGACTTGCTTTATTCTCTTCCTGATCACTTCAAATTGATCACCTCTTCTTACTACCTCTGCTCGTGGGGGAGATGGTATTTCCTTTGTCAAGACTTCTTGATAATTTTGTATAAGTTATATAGTAAAGTCTCCTCTTGACCTTTAAATCAGACTGGTCAGATTTGAACAGCTTCCTTGCTGCATTATCTCCAGATTTCAAGCTAAATTGACCCTGCCGTTATACAAGTGTTGCTGGGAGCAACACAGCAGCAATTCTGAATGTAATGCTACATTGAGGAGGTCAGTTTGTCTGCTGGAGTTGAGCATTGATGTTAACATTTGATGAAGTACCAATGCTGTCCCCATTTTTATCCAGTCAGCTTTGCAGAATTTGGGCTGAGCTGGATTTTGAAGATTAGGAAGGTGAGGTTGTGGAAGATGATAGTTTGGAAGCAGTTAGAGTGAAGCATTGGAAATATTTGTTTCATTCACAAACTAATCACGCCACAGGATTTCCAAACATGGAAGGTCTCATATTAGGACTCTTTACACATTCACACTCAGAAAGCTGCACTCCCCTCCCGGGACAACGAGGGAAAAACATCATCTGATCGGTGATGGTCTGTAGCCCCAGGAGTGCTGCAGTATCTCATATCAATAAGATCATAAATGTCTTGAATTTCTCTACAGCTCAATGTCTCCAGTTTGTTGCTTTGGGTATATCATCCAATTCATTTCCTTCTAAAAGGAACCATCTAACAGTTATCCATGGCTTCAACATGGCATGATTCCCACAGTTGCAATGAGCAATCAACAAAGCATATGCCACTCAAGGCCCTTTATGTGAATTCTGTATGGTTTCACAAACAGGAATGTGGGCTACGGAAGTGGCCACTCATTTCCTCCAAGGTATCATCCATCGATGTCACAAGCAGAAGAGCGTGTTTGGCCAAGTGCAAAAGTACATTTCCTGTTAAATATATAGCGGCTGACTGTAAGAGCATTGCAATACTTTGAAAAGAACGTATTACACTGACACGATCTAAAATGAGCCTTTCCCAGCCTTGACCATTCGTCTCTCCTGATCCCTAGCACTCCATGTTAAACAGTTTCTCCTTGTCTTATATTCGTAGCTGTAATGTCTGCGGTATCTCCTTTTTATGTGACCTCAGAGTTTTCAGCAGTGGGATTTGTTCTCCCTGTTGTGTTTCTCTGGTGGTTGTTACCCAGTAGGGTTTCCTTTACAGGAAGAGAACATGATGTTAAAGCAATGTGATTGGATTGAGCATTTATTTTCCACTGTATGACCTATTGTGATGGATGAACTGAACCATCCTTTTAGATCAAATATTCTACAAGACCGTCAGAGTGCTCTGAACCCAGGCAATCTGAATGCAGACTGATCTTGTATGAAGTGACACATCTCTTTCAGGACTAAATGTAGGGAAATGGGTCTAGTTTAATTGTGAAAACTGAGTGGCATGTGCAAGTTGGGCTGAAGGGTCTGTTTCCATGCTGTAGACCTCTATGACTAACTTACTCTGTACATTCAAAAACAAAGTTGCTGGAAAAGCTCAGCAGGTCTGGCAGCATCTGTGGAGGAGAAAACAGAGTTAACGTTTCGGGTCCGGTGACCCTTCCTCAGAACTTCCTCAGTTGAGTTGAGCTTTTCCACCAACTTTGTTTTTGCTCCTGACTTACAGCATCCGCAGTTCTTTTGGTTTTTACTCTGTGCATAAGTCTTTTCCCTCATACTTGGAAGAAACTTGAAAATTAACCTGATGAGTGTAACATTAGTATGGCATGTTTATTGGAACTGTGCATTAACTTGTCTTGGTCACCCCTTTTGAGGTCATTGAAGCTTTTGGCATACTTTTTGGTGTAATTAAATAACGTTGCACCATTCAGGCCTGTGCTGCCTGCTTTGAACTTTCTCACTTTAATCTCTTTGTGCAATCTCCTTACAGCCCCCATTTCAACCTGTTAGACATCCTTAGAATTGGAGAGTCCTTTCTGTTACAGCTGACCCACCTTTTGCCACATCCGACTTTCGAAGCAACACTTGATCTGTCCATGCCTGTCTCCATCCCCCGGTCTCTATTTGTCTCTCTATCTCTCTCACTGTCTCTCCAGCAGTGGTGAGCAAATAGGAATAGTATTACCAAGCACAGTGCACAAGTATAATTAGCATCCCTCGAGAAAAGATGATGGGCTGGCAGCAAAGCCAAGTGGATTGGAAGAAGTTCAACTGGGTTGGAAACGGATCAAGTGGAGACAAGTAGAGCAGGATTAACTTGCACAAAAATGAGTCCTGTATTGAAATAAAGGGCAGAGAAATGAATCTTACCCTGTTTGCCATCTGACCTCCTTTGTCAGAAAATGGTGATCCTGCTCTGTTTGGGAAATCTTGAACCAAGTCCTTGTGCCAAGGCTCACCAAGCTGGACACCTTGAAAAGCTTTTTGAAAATGACACAGGCAAGGGTTAGAAGAATTTGACATTGAAATTATATGGTTATCACTTAAAAATTTTGTTCTTTTTTACAGGAGGACGTGGAGAAAGTCAAAAGACAGTTAATTCTTGTCTACTGCCGCAGGTATACTTTCCTCATTCAAGTTTGTTTACTGTAGCAAGTTAGCAATTCTTCTTAATCATCTGTGGTTCAGTAGCTGCGTGAAATTCAATTTGTTTATTGTTTGGAGAGAATTCAACTTTCCACTCCTTCTTTGGATTAATATTTTTAAATGATCTCATGGTGTGCTGTACAATATACTCTTTACAGCAGTAAATTGTATACTATTCAATGGAAGTGTTCCTGTTGAACAATTACTCAGTTCAAAGTTACCTAATGGAGACCAGTTTTCACACCAGTTGCCAGCCCAAATTTAAAACTTACATATAATGTGATTTTACCCAGAGTTTTTGATGTCCTTTTGTATTTTCTTTTCAATTCTCCCTGATGTATGTCCATTGATTTTACTTTCTTCAAAGAACAGCAAGGGTGATTTAGACCCCAGTTTCTTCCCTCTCCTCGTGCCTCTCCAGACAACAACGTTTCTGCTGCTAAGAATATGATCAGTTGGCCTGATCCTGGAGTGTCGTTGCATCGGCTTTTTGACTGGGGCTTACCACAGAGCACACAGCACATGTGATTCCCTCTTCCCCTTTCGCATGTAGAAATGGCCAGCTCCTACTCAGTGGCCTGCCCTCTGTGTGCTGCGATGGAGAACTGAGTGTGTCAGTCTGTTTAAGCTGGTATTATTTCTGCCTGATTCAAGTGGATCTGGATTGGTTGCAGTGCTGAGGGAGGGCTGCATTGTGGCATCAATCTGCTGTCTGTCAGAACTAAAGTGTCCTCTTTTTTTTCCAGTCGCTTACATGACGTTAAATATTCCACAGTACGAGGCAAAGAAGAAAAAGGAAGTCCTTCTGATAACCTCTTTTCTTTCCAACCAATGTTCATTGATCATTCATCTCAATAGCCCCACCAGAAACTCCCCACCCTAATCGCTGACCCTAGTTCCTCTTGCTTAAACCACATTAGAAGGTGACCATCTCTGTCTTCCTGATTTGACTGTGAAAATTGAGCTACCAACACATCTCCTATCCATTACATGACCCTGTGTCCTCACCTCCATAACATCACCCGCCTGCATTCTCCCTACATCCCAGCAGTGGTGAAATGCTTGAAGACAAAATTGAATAATTTAGAAGTTCAGCTTTCTCTAGAATATTTCACTTGGAATTTCCTCCCATGCTATTGTAAATTAAAATAATTCAGGCAACAGTGACCAAAAGAATGGAAATTTGGTTTGTATTACCTCAGGTTTAATGAGCGCATGTCGCAGTGCTCTCTGCGAGGACAGATCATCACATACTACAGGGGCCTGCTGGCTTTACTGCAAGACTTCCCCACTGTCAAGAAAACCTATTTTGTGTTGGGCCAGCCTCAAGAAAAGAAGGGAGAGCAAGACTCGGATCTGCGTCTGATTTCTGACCCAAGGTTAGTGACACTCGACAATACAGTGAATAATCAGCTTATTTTGCCATGCCTCCTGTTCTACAGCCTGGGGACTTGTTCCACAAGTGGTCATTTTTCACAAGTGGGATTGGGCAATGAGGTGCACCAGGCTATTCAACTGAGGGAGGATCACAACCAGGTCAATACTAGCATCTGTGCACATGCAATTTATGGTGATAGTTAAATTACCTTGAAATGACTAGAATGAGGAAAGCCATATGAAGAATAATTCTTTGGCCCAATTGTCAATATTTTATTCTCAATGTATATGATGACTTGAACTGCACCATGTTATTTTATTTATTATCTTTATTCAGATTCTTGAATCTTTATTTCCCTCACTCGAGTTTCCAAGTGCATGCCGTACCTTGATTGAAGGTTGATTAATTGATTAACTGACTGATTAATTTACTGTTGTCACAGAGATACACTGATAAGTATTGCTCTACGAGTTATAGAGGCAGACATGGCCACAATCTCTCGTACTTCACAACATTGTAATGTGCACATCTTGTATTTTATATGGAGTAATGAACATTTTTGCTGGTAATTTTCTATAGGTGATGGAGAAAGTCTGTTCAGAAGTGACAAACAGGCTTCTGATGACTCAGTAGATAAGCATGCTTTTCTGTAGTCATTAGGTTAGGAGGCAGCTACAGATCTTTGGTCTGTGCTAAGGAGCCTGATCCCACTTGGGGGTTGCCTTTTGGGCCCCACTGTTGGCCTACATAGAAACATAGGAACACAAAACCTAAACTTTCCAATTTCCCTTGTTACACAATTGGCAGAGGCTCTGTCTTCAGCTGCTTAAATGTGGAATTGCCTACTTAAACCCATCTGTCTCTCTACCTCTCCTCTTTTAGCATACTCCTTAAATCCTATTGGTTAAGCTTTTGGTCACCTGTCCTTATGTTGTCTAAGTTTGTTTGATAATGCCCTTGTGAAGCATTTTGGGATATTTTACTACATCAAGGATACATAGAATTGCAAGTTGTTGCTCTTGTTTTGTATGAAGAGTACCATTGCAGGAATTGGCATCCAGTGCCTAATGTGGTACAAGTCAATGGGATATGTGAATAGGGCATTATCACTTTATATTTTCAGTTATGCCAAGCAAATTTTTTTAGGATAACAAATGACAGGTAAAGCCCATTAAGTTTCACTTAATTGGAATAACCATTTCTACATTTTTCTTAATCCATTTGGATGAACAATTAGATTTTTGAAGATACATACACATTCATTCAAGTTCTGAAGTTATGAACATAAACAATTCCCAGTGATTGCTGTCTTATCATTGTCAATCTTAAGGAAGGTTGTAACCTTGATCAGGATCAATAGAGACTTCTAGAGATCAGGCTGTTGGAAGTTTATCTTTACATAAAAATTCTTCTAGCTACTTACATGACAAGGCATAGGACAAGACTAACTGCAGAAATGACTGTCTCCAGAGCCTGTTCTCATGTGATCTCTCATCACTGAAATACACAAACACTGTTCATGTTTAACATTAAAGTTTTACAAGATTGTCGTGCCATTGTGTGATCTCACTCCTCCGTGATCTCAACTTTGTCAAAAGCTGAGTCTTTGAGGTGGCAGTTGGTGTGACTGACTGTATCAAAAGCAATAGAATCACAGCAAACTCCACCTCAAAAACTTAGCTTTTAACTCTATGATTGTAACCAGAGTATCCGATAGTGAAAAAAATAGATATTGATCCAATACTTTAAGGATATTGACTTGGCCATTTTGGACTGAGATGAAGAGAAATTTCTTCAACTATAGAGCGGTGAGCCTGTGGAATTCTCTGCACAGAAAGCAGTTGAGGCCAAAACAGTGAATGTTTTCAAGAAGGAGTTAGATGTATTTCTGGACTGAAGAGATCAAAGTGTATGGGGAGAAAGTGAGAACAGGGGCTGAGTTGGATGATCAACCATGATCATATTGATGGGGGAGCAGGCTTGAAGGGCTGAATGGCCTACTCGTGCCTTTATTTTGTGTTTTTCTAAGTTACATTTCAACGTATGGCTTGGTGGCTCAGTGGTTAGCACTGGGTTAGGGACCTGGGTTCAATTCCACCGTCGGGTGACTGTCTGTGTGGAGTTTGCACATTCTACCTGTGCCTGTGTGGGTTTCTTCTGGGTGCTTTGGTTTCCTCCCACAGTCCAAAGATGAGCAGGTTAGGTGGATTGGCCATGCTAAATTGCCCATAGTGTTCAGGGATGTGCAGGCAAGGTTTGTTAGCCATGGAAAATTCAGCGTGACAAGGATTGGGTGGGGGAGTGGGGTGTGGGTCTGGATGGGATGCTCTTCAGAGGACCGGTGCAGACCCGATGGGCTAACTAGCCTGCTTCCACGCTGTAGGGATGTTATAAAATCTCTTCTATGAAATTTCACTTCCTGTCATTGCACACAGCTCCCAGTGGGTAAATTGAGCAGGCATTCTGTTCCCAGCTTCTGCTGTTGAATTGTCCAATAGGGGCTGTCTAGAATTACTGTCCCTGGGATTCCGCATCCCTTTTCATGGGGAAGTGCATGGCCACATTGATTAAAGTGACATTTCATTCTGTGGAGGGTCGCATTGCACCCTGCCTCTGTGTTTAGCATCTTAAGATTCAACATAATGTCTGTTTTATTCTGAGAAAAGCTGAGCTGTTTGCAAAAAATGTAATAATGGATAAACTGACATGAAGGCTAAATTTGCCCAGTACCAACAGATATCAGAGCATGAAAGTGTCACAGAGGATGCATCTGACTAAACTTTATCATGCTTTGACATCACCGAGTATTTCTTTTTAATCCAGGAAACTCAATCAACGTCCTCGCAGTTTGTTGTCCCCAGATGGAAGAACATTCCTTAATCTGTGGTTCATTCCTCACTATTCTGAAGTACTTATTATGTTTAAAACCCTGGAGGAAAAGGTGTGTTTGATTTTCATCCAAATAGTATTTTTCTTTAAAGCTGGGATTTCTTCATCAGTGCAAATATAATTCTTTTGATCTTCTCTCATTGGTTTCTACTGATTTTAAATGATCTGCAATTTAATTCATAGCATTTGTCTTTCACCTTTTTGATCCACTTCCAATTGTTAATGTATTAGCCTTGAGATCTCACTAAAAACCCAAGACTACAAAGCAGTCATTTAAAATCAACAATCATTACATAAATATGGAATTCGAGGAACACCATTGCAAGTTACATAGTGTCATGTTTATCTGTTGAACTAGTAACCCAGAGGTTGTGAATTCAAACTTGAATCTAATAAATCATATATAATAGGAGCACCCCCCAGAAATCTGATCATGGGAACTGTTGATAGTTCATTAAATGCTCTTCAAAGGAGAAACCTGCTTGTGGAGGACATTTTATCATTCGGTCACATCAATCACAGTAACCTGTAAACTACTTCAGTGAACTGTGTTTCTCAGTCTATTTGCCGCTCCTTTTATGATTTAGCTTTGATGCTACTGATTTAAAACATTCCTTTTATCAATGTGGTATGTCTAAAATCTAATTAAATTATTCTTTTACATCAAAGGTGTTTGGATGAGCATCACTGAAGTGAAATGTTGGGCTGCTAGGCCTGCACTTATTGCCCAGCCCTGCACTTATTGCCCAGCCCCAATTGCTCAGTTGACAGTCAACCACATTGCTGTGGGTCAGGAGTCACATGTAGGCCAGACCAGATGAGGATGGCAGATATCCTTCCCTAAAGAACATTAGTGAATCAGATGGGGTTTTCCTGACAATCAGCTATCATTTAGACTTTTAATTCAGATTTTCTTTTAATTGAGTTCAAATTCCACTGTCTGCAGTGGTGGGATTTGAACTCAGCTCCCCAGAACATTACCTGGGTCTCTGGATTAACAGTTCAGTGGCATATAGTATGCAGTGTTTGGATGTTACCTGCTAACAGTTTGAAATGGATCTATTTGATTCCTTCTGCTCGTCAGGTTTGTCAGAAAGCCTTATACAAGACTCTAGAGATTGTGGCAGCACTTCACGACATTGTCTCATACCTGTGCTGTTTTGCACGGCTTGGAAACTCTCTTCTGATTGGATCTCAGAGGGTGCAGCCACTGGCCGCTGAGTGGGGAGGACTCGAAGGCATTGGTAAGCCTTAAAAAGAGGGAAAGTAAAACAACTTGCTGAGTGCAAAGGTTTTGACCGGTGCTGTTCATATAGCAGTTACCCAGAATGCCGCGTTTGTTTACAGTGTAGCAGTAAACCACTCAGAAATTTATGATAGAAATACATACCAAGGTGCTTTTTTTTAAAAGGAGCAATTCAACTAACGTAAGGTGCTGAAGCAGAGATATTTGGAAGGATGAGCAAAGTTACTTACTCATAATGGTTGGTTTTAAGCTGGAGAGGGAGGTGTTTGGAGAGAAGGTCTAGTATTTGGGGCCTAGGCAGCTGAAGGCTACTAACTGTAGAATGAAAGTGATGAGGAGACACAAGACACCATAGTCCAAGGAACTTAGAGTTCAGGAAGATCGAGTTGGAAGATGTTACAGAGTTATAGAAGAGCAAAGCTCTGAAGGAATTTAAATACAAGGGGCTGAATTTTCAAAGCAGAATTGGGATCCTGGTAACCAGGCAAATTCTGTGCCCTGACCCTGCATGTGAACAGTGTGGTTCTCATGTCGGTATTCTTAAGTGTAAAGATTTAGCTTGCCAAACCTCCTGAACAGCACCTTCCAAGCCTGTGACTGTTGCTGCCTAGACAGTTTAAGTGCAGTAGACCTGTGTGATCCTCCACTGTCTGCAAGTTCCCTGCCAAACCACCTTTCATCCTGACTTGGAGTTATATCACTGTTTCTTCATTGTGACTGGATCAAAATCCTGGAGAAAATTCCTGCATCTACCTCACACAGCCTGCAGCAGCTCATGAAGGTGGTTCACAGCCCACGTTCCTCAGGGCAGTTAGGATGTTGGTGCATCTCCCAAGGTCAGCATCTTGTGAGACAATATTAAATAAAAGGCTGCTCAGTCAGCAAGCATGGTGTCTAATAAGAGATGCCAACTGCCTCCAGCTGAGAAGAACTGGCAGCTGATGAAAGGACCAGGAGGATAAAGATGGTCCAAAGTCGCGAGAACATCAGGTTGAGGTGTAAGTCTTGGCTGGACACTTGTGCATTGATCAAAACAATCAGAAATGAAAACAAACTGTCCCTTATCCTGACAGCTGTGCACTAATGTACCCCGGTGGTTTGACCTCCTCTAGAGAAAAGATTGAAAATCCCATTTATT
>JAHRHZ010000039.1:22224435-22268593 GCA_024137785.1 Ginglymostoma cirratum
ATGAAGGGTCTAGGCCCAAAACGTCAAGCTTTCCTGCTCCTATGATGTGGCTTGGCCTGCTGTGTTCATCCAGCTCCACACCTTGTTCTCTCGTCTTTGCAGATCCTTTTAAAATTGCTAATCGTCCTGGAGGTGGCAGGAAATAATGTTGGCTTTTTGATAATGATTGGGATGACTGCTGAAACCAGTCTAGTCCTCCTCGCACTGCCCAGAAACACCCACTTTTCACACAGCGAACAGAAGGAGTGACCCAGGCTCGTATACCCCTTCCTGGCTGAACAAGATTGCTGCCAATTCCACGATTCCAAATGTGGTATTTTCCCAGGGGAAAAATCCTGGTACATTGTGTTATGGCCACGTCCATCAGTATGTGGGACTGGGCAAGGTTTGTGTGTAGTTGTTAACCACACCAGCAGAGGTTTATAACTAATGTTGATGGGCACCATATAAAACTAGCAAAAGTCGTTACTTGCTTCAAAAAATGATTATATGAAATAGAAAGCATATAAAAGGGTAGCTTAATGGAGCAGTCATTAGTTACTGCATCACATAAAGCAGTACAGCACAGGAACAGGCCCTTCAACCCACCATGTCTCTGCCAACCATGAGGCCTATCTAAATTGATCCTATCTGCCTTAGGCATGGTCCATATCCTTCTATTCCCTGCTTTTTCATGTGTCTGTCTAAATGCCTCTTAAACATTGCTACCGTATCAGCATCTACTACCTCTCCTGGCATCATGGAATCCCTACAGTGTGGGAGCAGACCATTCAGCCCATCCAGTCCACACCAACCCTTCAAAGAGATCCCACCCAGACCCACTCCAAACCCCTGTATTGCCCATGGTCAATCCACTTAACCTGCACATCTTTGGGCTGTGAGGGGAAACTGGCTCACTCGGAGGAAACCCACGCAGACCTAAGGAGAATGTGCAAACTCCACACGGACAGTTGCCCGAGGTTGGAATTGAACCTGTGTCCCTGGCGCTGTGAGGCAGCAGTGCTAACTGCTAAGATACCATTCCATGCAGGATCCACGTCCAAGATCCTACCATCGTCTGTACATCTGCTTTAAGCTTTCCCCTCTCACCGTAAACCTATGCTCCCTACTACTTGACATTTCCAACCTGGACAGGCTCATGTAGATGGGGTAATAAGTTGCCCTAAGCTGAATAATTTTGCTGTCCCTAGTGAGCGTAAGCTCCCAGCACAAAGCTCTCGGCAGCTGGGATCAGTACCCTGGGAATTGGCAGCTCCACTCAGCGTGAGAAAGCTAAGAAAAAGAAAGACACTGCTCTGATACAGTGTAAAGATTGCACTTCAGAGGTCAATGCCAAAGCATATCCTGCTCCTGTCTTCCGTATTTCTATATTTTTTTTCATTCACTTTTTTGCTTCTTTTTCTAGTTCCTTTAAATCTTTGTCTTCCTGTGATCCTTTCGTTTCTTCTACTCCATTGAGACCCCTCATGAGTTTGAATGCCACTATCAAATCTCCTCTCAGTTTTCTTTTCTCCAGTTCTAACTTCTCCAATCAATCTTCTTAACTGAAACTCCTCAGTCATGGAACCATTCTTGTGAATCTCTTCTGCACTCTCTCCCATGCCTTCACCTCCTTTCTAAAGGGTGGTGCCCAGAACTGGATGCAGTATTCCAGCTGAGGCCAATGATTGTTTGATTATAAACTCAACATGCCCTCCTTGTTCTTGCACTGTAAGCCCCTACTAATAGAGTTATGAGTTATTAAATATCATGAATTGTCTATTTATATATTTTGCTGTTTCCTATTGGGGCAGGTTCTGAGCTTCAGGAGATTCAGGCTCAGATTGATGACCTTTCCAATCCACATGACCCTGCCTCAGTTGCTAAGCTCCTCACTCTCAAAAGAGAGGTCATGTTCTTGCAGTTTGATGCTGCTGTTCGCCATTTAATCAGGTAAAGAATCTATTCTAACAAATACTATTTGAATGGAAGTGTTAGTGCTGGTTAATTACTGCATGTTTTATAGAGTTCTGGCCAGGTGCTTGGTGCTATATGTGGCCCTGGAAGGGCCTGAAAGGGTTAGCATTTGATTGCGTGCAATAGCACCACCCACTATGATGAGATCATGGTGAGATAGTAAAGTCGGATCATATGGAAGACAGAGCTAAGGCAAGGTTCACCTAACAGTCTTTGTAATAATGTAGGATCTATTCTTAAATATCTTCTGTAATAATGTAGTCTATTCCGCAATGTTATTAGTCACAATGATACAATAGACTATGTCTTATTTACCTGGCAAAATAGACTAGAAGGTGTCCAACCCTCACACACAGGAGATCATGTAAATCCTGAAAGAGTGCATCAACTATTTTGAATCAACCTGGTTCGACATGAAATGAAACAACTCCAGAACAGGTGGGACTCGAACCTCCTGGTATAGAGGCAGACTACCACTGAGCCACGAGAGTCCTTATTAATTGGGATGTTGGATTACTAGTTCATTGACATTACCATGGTCCCCTATATGTTTAGAAAATGCAGATACAAATGGTGATCAGTTTGAGACCTAAAGATTTAAAATAGCAGCACCAAACCCAATGAGGTAAACGTGCTGGCACTCCAGAAGATCTCAAGGAAATGGGTCTTGCTGACTGCAGGACACAGTGCACCTCAAAACAACCTCTTGACAACACTTCAGAAAACTGAAGAAATCTGCAACTTCAACACTGAGGTAGAGGCTGCATCATGAGGCAATGGTTAGTGGGAATGATCACAAATCTTAGATCAGTCTCAGAATGAATAGCCTTTAGGGGTTGCAAATTCCTGGTACAAAGGGGTATCTTTAAGCAGTGCAATAATTCAGTTCAAAAGGGCATTGTTGCTATAATCCTACAGATACCAGGTGGCACAGCTAGAAAACAGTCAAGAGAGAAACATGTCTAATCTGAGAACAGAGAGCCAGGGGAGTTCGGAACCCAATCATTTAAAGCGGATTGGCATTGGGCAATTTAAAGAAGGGAACAACACTGTTTCAATTCAGACAAATCTACTGAAGCTGCAACAGGCGAGAAACTCATAGTTATCTTAATGGTCAGTGATCTCACTTGAAATGTAGTCACAAATGTAATTCCATTTAAATTAAAATAATCTAAATTAAATTGACTTAAATTTAATATAATGTAAACCTTAGTTGCTCAGTGGGATGAATTCCACTGCTTATTCATAGATACGTAGTTATATCAATGAAACAGATCATGGTGATGTTGGACTGTGTAGATTTATGATGAACATTGCACTGAGAATAGGATTTCTTTGAGTGGCCAGCCTGCTTAGCAAGAGCAATGCACAAAGCACAGGATGTCTGCTTCTGCTCTACTGGCAACAGAAACTTCAAGCACTTTACTACTTTAAGTAAAGAAAAAATCCAGCATAAATCCATTCAGGGGATTGATTGAACTTGTTTTTATATTTAACCTCTCTCTCTCTCCCTCTCTCTGACTCCCTCTCTGTCTCTCCCATTCTATCTCTCTCTCTCACACACATGCTTACACACGGGCTTACATCAAGTCGAACACCCACACAGACACTTACAGATATCTATATAAGTAATGCTAAATGTAATTTAGTATTTAATGAAAATTGCTACCCCAGTTAACATGAATCGCTTGAAATAGTCATAGTGATGCAAGATGGAATCAAACAGGTTTGAAGAAATATTATCCTTTTTTGAAATAAATTAATGAAGCTTGTCTAATCCTTATATGTGGGTTGAATCAGGTACAATTACATATGCAATTGTAAACTGATCATTTCTGTTTGTCTAAATTTTATTAAGGAAAAAAATCCAAACTAAACCATGATCTTTCTCACAACTCTACCAACATTCAGCTAAACCATTCTTAAAAGAAACCGGGAGGTTACCGTATATATTTTATTATTTTATCTGAATGGTAATATCATTTTATTGTTGATTCACTATCAAAACATTAATATCCATCTGTGCTTTTTATCAATAATGCCCCATTGTTTATTAGTAACATCATGAGAGAGTTCAGTTAATATCCTGAATCACAACAATGAACCTCAGGCAATTTATACATGCCACCTGAGCCCAGAGATTAAATTCTGGCCGTGAGACCACTGTTGTCATCTATGATTGATTGTTCAATATAGATTATTCCTTTTAGATTACTTTTTAGGGTCAGTTTTTTTTTGCTGAAGAAAATTTTGTTTTGTTTTGATTAGTAGCTCCAGCATTTGATACTTCAATTTATAGTGAAGGAATTAATGCCGTTTACTGACAAATAATTTGCATTGCAAGAGATTGTGTTCTTACATTTAAATTCTCTCTCTGTGTTGCACACACATGCATAACTCTGCAGTCTATCTATTATTCCTTTTGTCTGTTCAGAGATGCTGTTCTACACCTCTGCACTTCTTTTTATAACCACCACCAAATGGCCATTTATTTTTTTTTAAGAAAAGCAATTGGTGTTCAGAGATTTTATTGCACACCGCTGGAGCAGATGGGTCTTGAACCTGGGTCATACTGGCTTAGAAGCAGGGACACTATCATTATGGTGCAGGAGTCCCATCTATTATTTCTTGATTATTGCCAGTATTGGGAGTTGCCTATTACTCATAATTATCCAGCTTACCAAATGGATGTTTTATCTGGTCTGATTTGAATGCTATTTGGTTGTCAATGCCCACAGGATATTATGGAATACTAAGCTATATCTTAAACCTTCATATTCACTCATAGACCAGTCACATAGGCTGTGAATTACAGCAGCTGATCTAAAAGCAAATATTGTATCATTCTGAGTGCTGATAATTCACATTTTTTGTCTTTTTTACAGGGAAACCTTTCTGTCTGCTGGCAATGTGGCAGCATTTCAATCAGTGACAGACTCAATGTGTCAAGCACTGCCAGCCATGAGTAATTCTATAGCCAGCAGCCTGTACGGATCATTGCTTACTCTACCAGGGCCACTGGATGCCTGGAGTCACAAGGTCAGTATATGCTGGGGATCAGCAAAGCCTATGCTGAACTGACCAAAATCAGGCGAAGATTATTTTCAATAGCACCACATCATTAACAAACAGCATTGAGAATTGAACCAGCTGTGGCATAATCCCCTCTCATCTCACATAGAACTGTATCACATGTGCAGCTTCAAGTCAGTACATTCAGTCAGCTGGGCAATATTTGCGCTTCAGATGAGTCCCCTTCCAACTCACATCTGTGAAGGTTGCTAGGTTCAAGCCTGAGTCCAGGGTTTGAGCACAAAGATCGAATTGGCACTGAAAGATTAAACTTAGGCAGCAAGTCCCATCTGGCAACTCAGATGGATGGAGAAATCCTATTCATCTTTTGAAGAACAGCGGAAGCGTTATTCCTGTTGCCCTGACCAATATTTATACATTAGACTTCGACAAAAACAGCAGATTATCTTTCCACTATTGCTGTGGGGGTTGGCTGTTTGCAGAATTGTCTTCCACATTTCCTGCATTCCAACAGGGACTAGACTTCAAAAGGGACTTCATTGGCTGGTAAGTGCTTTGAGATAATCCAGTGGTTGACTAAAGTGCAAGATAAATCTAGGTTTGTCTGTCACATTGTTAGCATTTCTGTCATATTTTTCTAACTTCCCCAATTAGTGTGATGAACTGTGAAATCCCAAAAGATGTCTTCTCAGAGCGTTACAGCACAGAATCAAGCCATTCAGCCTGCTGTTTCTGCACTGGTTCAGCAAAGGAGCAACTTACCAAATGCCATTTCCCATTTGTCTCCTTGTAGCCTTGGCTGTTCCTCCTTTTCAAATAATAACCCAATTGCTTCCTAAATGTTCTGTCTCCAGAACACTGTCAGACAGTGTGTTCGACATCCTGACCACTAATATCTCATAAAAATACTTCCCTCAAGACTCCATTTATTCTTAAGCCAATTATCTTCAATCCGACCCATCTGGTTTCCAGTCCTTCTACCTATGGGAACAGATTTTCTCCATCAACGTTGTGCAGACCCCTCTTGGTTTTGAATAGCTCTATTAAATCTCCTCTTCAACTTCTCTTCTTCCAATCTCCCGTCTGTTTACATGATGACGATTTCTCATCCCTGGAATCATCCTCGTGAATCTTCCTTGCACTGTTTCTAATGCCTTCACAACTTCCCAAAAGAGTGGGGCCCAGAACTGTACCCAATTCTCCAGGGTTCTATACAGGTTATACATAACCTCCTTGCTTTTCACCTTTACCATCTGCCCCTATTAAAAATTCTTTATAAACCATGTTCTCAGCTCATCCTGCCATGTTCGGTGATTGGTCCACACGTACACCCAGATCACTTTGCCTCTTCAACCCCTTTAGAGTTAAACTCTTTAGTTTATATTGCCTCACTGTGGAATTACTATCAAAACGGATCACTCCACTCTTCTCTACCTCTTGTGCATCCATTCCATCATTTTGTCAGTGTCCCTTTAAAGTTTGACATTAGCCTCCTAATTGTTCACAATGCTTCCAAGTTTCAAATCATTGGCAAAGAGAGAAACTTTAATGAGGGTGCTTCATAATTTAGATAAAGCCAGAAAACAATGAAAATGTCCCAGGTCTTGACAAAGGGTCATTGGCCTGAAATGTCAGCAACCCCCCACCCCACCCCACCTCCACAGGTGCTGCGTGACCTGCTGAACATGTCTGGCGTTTCTTGTTTTTATTACAGAGTTGCAGCATCTGCAGCATAGTACTTTTTTTATACTTTGTAATTCAGCTTTTCTCCTTTGACCAAGTATTTTTTGTTCCAGGCCACTGTACTCTTTCCCTGGAGAACGTTCTTAGCAAGAGAAGGATTTGTCCCAGTGATGCTCGGCAACTTTCAAATTATCGAGTATGGAATGCAGGTAAAAGCAATATTTTGGTTGCGTTTTCTTTGTTACGGGGAGCACTTCAGCCATTATATCTTGGAATGGTACGTTGCTGGAGATTTTAAAATAAATAACAGTTTGGGCAGTGCCATTGATGTGCAATGACATTGTGACTGTGAGATTATTGCCATTGCAAGGGCAACAAGAAATGATAAAAACCAAAAGAACTGCGGATGCTGTGAATCAGGAACAAAAACAAAGTTGCTGAAAAAGCTCAGCAGGTCTGGCAGCATCTGTGAAGGAGAAAACAGAGTTAACGTTTTGGGTCCAGTGACCCTTCCTCAGAACCTGTTGTGTGTGTGACAAGAAATAATATGCTGCTGATCACCAAGGGTGCCTATGACTCAGGTAATGTGACACTTTGAACTGGATGTTTATCGGAATTGTTGCCATTTCTGTTTGATCCAGATGTGCCTATGTAGACTGAATGATCGTGACCGAAGTGTAGCTAACGCTGAGCTACTTGGTGTCTCTCTTTTGGTGGAAGATGTGATACAGAGTGGGAGTGACCTGTTTACTGAGAGGGATGAGGAGTCAAGGGTTGACTCAGTGACCAAAGCTCAGCAGGTAAATCTTCAGCAATTCACTTTGTAAAATTGCAGTGTTATCCCTGCATAAATATTTGTGACATGATTAGGACTAATGTTAGATTTGTACAATTACTACCATATAGGCAGAGCTTTGTAGAATCGAAGGTTGGCCACCAGCTACCATTTGCAGCAGTTTGTGACCTTGTCTTTCTGTCTAAATTATGTTATAAGGAAGCAAACCACCTAGTTAGTACTACCTCTATCTACTATCTATTCCTGACAACAAAGTGAACATTCTTAGTCCAGCTGATGTTGGATATTATAAAATACAGTTTACCTTGAAAAGCATGAATTCACTTGGCTCAAGCTTAAGATTTTTGGTATTTACCACAGGCAAATGCTGTTGAATTAAAAAAAGATGGAGAACAATCCTCAGTCAGCAGAGAAGTTCCCTCTTCGAAAGCAAAGAACCCTATATCAGTGTACATGGCTCTTAAATCATTCTTAATATTATGGAAACAACTTGAGGTGTTTAAGGAGGAATGGGGCAGGCTAAAGCTTAGTGTGGAACAGATCAACTCTGTGAGCCTCTACAAGCAATTTTGCAAAGTTTACAGGTAAGGAAGATCAGTGTGAAAGAAGTGAGTATATAACTCTATCCTCCTTTCGTATTCTATTCAACAATGTAAATCATCTTCTGTTTCATGAGTTTGTGGTGTACAGCTATGAATGTCAAACTTGCAATTCTTTACCAATGAATTCACAAACAGTCAAAAGTTTCTTCACAGTCACAAGTTGTGAAGAAAGCTTGAAAGTACGTGAGCGGCTGATTGTTGTAGGTCTTTGTTTTTGTTTCAAGCATGAATCCTGTGGGAGACCAGTACCACTGCGGTGCCAGTGGTATTGCATTGGTAGCTGCAATGAAGTGACATTGATTGTAAATGAAATATCTAATGGAGATGCTTGTGTGGCAGTCCACTGCAGGGACAACTTTACAACACTAAGACACATTCACAGGAGCATGAAGCATGTGGACATCCTGGCAGAGAGCAGCAGATCATTCATCTTCTTGTGACACTGGAGACAATTTCTCTTGAACTGCCCATAATTGCTGATCTCCACAGCCCCCACAACCCATGCTGCTTTCATCAGTTGGAGTGGCCTTTTATTGTAATCCATGGGGAGAAACTTTCCCTTCTCTGCTGGATGGCCCTCAGGAGAACCTGTAGGGAAGCAGAGTGGAAACCTGCTGCTTTCTGCCAGCTCACTGACATCTCCGTGCTGGTTGGGTGCAAGAAGCAGAGGTTCAGTGATGCTCCTGGGTGGCTGAAAATGAAAGCACTATTTAGGCTGGATATTGGAGCCCATTAGCTCCTGATGGGGGAGCAGAACTTCCTACCATAACATTTAGCACTTTACCCATTCATGATTGTGTAATGAGCCGAGATGAACATATTCCCGTAGGAAAACCCTATCCATTCACTACCACCAACCCCCAAATGAACATTCCTCCCACTTTAACATCCGCCTCTGAATAAAAGGAAACCCTCCCCTGTGATGTGGTTTAATGCTTGAGCTTTGGGACAGTTTGATACAACAGAATGACAACAGGGCCTTTCACTTCTATCTGCCGCCATTTGCATTGTAATCTCCTCTTTTGTTCAGAATGAAGCCTGGAGATGGACAGACCAGAGATTCTGCAATCCTCTGGTGTTAACCCAACCTGAAACAAACGTGTGTATTCCCTGGATGGGTGGCCATATTTAATGTCATTTCATAGCTTATTCCTGCCCAGTTTTTTAAAAATTCTAACTGTAAGTTCAAAACATGATACCCTGTTTTGAATAGGACATTCCATTTCCTAATAGCTCTCTTTGCTTTATGCGTTTATGGGATATGGGTGCTGCTGGCTGGGCCATCATTTGTTGCTCATCACTAGTTGCCCTAAAGATGCATTCTACCTTATACCCAGGTCTAAGAAAATTGATAGTAGGGAGAAAATGAAAAGAACCTAGGAGGGGGTCCAAGGCTGTCAGTTACTGGAGGGGGAATGGTGAGATGGATGGAGATCAAACTCTGTTTTAAAATGTAATTACCAGCCTTTTGTGTTTGGAGCTTCCACATCAAACTGCAGCTGGGCGCTGCGCAATAGCTACAACATTAATTTTATTTTTTCGTGGGATCGCTGACTGGCCCCGAATTTACTGCCTATCACTTACTGCACTGGAGTAAGCGCCTTCTTGAACGGCTACAGTCATTCAGGTGTAGGGACACCCGCATGGTTTTGATAAAGTGACATTACAAAAACAATGATATACTTCCAGGACAGAATGGTGAGTGGTTCAGAGGGCAATTTGTAGAAGGTGTTGTAATCATGTATTTGCTGCACTTATCCTTCTAAGTGGTAGAGGTTGTGGGTTTGGAAAGTAATGTGGAAGGTACAGAGGTGCCTTTAAACTACATGTTAACTAGAAAAATAATCAAATCAACAGCAATAACCTGAATGAAGAGCTTATAGAATGCTTTGGAGATAATTTCTAATAGCATCGTGTTCTGGAACTAACCACAAAGTGTCTTATTTTTGAGTTTGCACTATGTAATGTGGTAAGATTAATTATTAATAATTAATAACCTAAATAAGTGGAACTATGTGGGTATCAAAGCTGACACAGCTGTAGTAAACTGGCACACGAGCTGTAAATAGGAGACGGAAGAGAGAAAGAGAGAGTAATTCAGCAAATTACTGTTATGAGGGAAGTGTTACTAAGCAAACTGATAAGTCTCTAGGTCTAGATGAATTTCTTCCCAGCATTTTAAAAGAGGTGGTTAATGAGGTAGTACATGCCTTACCACACTTGCATGTGGTAAATTTACAAAATTTCTTTTAACCAGGAAACGTTCCATCTGATGGAAAGTACTAAATATAACCCCTCTATTCAAGAAGGGAGGGAGGGAGGTAGAAAACAGGAAACTGTAGGCCAAACCACTTGATGTTTGTTGCAACAAAGGTGTTTGAATCGATTGTTGAAGAGATTATATCTGAACTTTTAGAATAACTCAAGGTAAGAGGAAAGACTCTGTATGGTTTTGCCAGAGGGAAATCATGCTTAATAAATTTATTGGCATTCTTCGAAGGAATAACATATGCAGTGGACAAAGAGGGGCCTGTAAATGTACTATACGTAGATTTCCATAATGAGTTTGATAAGATGCGACATCAAAGGTTTTTGGTGGAAATGAAGCTTGTGGTGTCAAGAATAACACATTAACGTGGAAAGAAGATTGGCTGGCTGGCTGGCAGAAAACAGCGAGTATGTGTAAATGAGTCTGATTGGCAGGATGGGGCAAGTAGAATCCTACAGGGGTCTGTGATTGGGCCTCAACATTTTACAATTTACATCTACATTTAGGCATGGGAGCTACATTTGCAGATGACACCAAGGAAGTATGTTAAGAAGTCATAAGGAAATTGCAGACAGATATAGATTGGTTGAACAAGTGGGTGAAAATTTGGCAGGAAAAATGAAGAAGTAGAATATTACTTTAACAGAGGATGACTGGAATTTTGAGTCTCAAAACGTTACTATGCAGGTACAGGGGAGGTAATGGCCTAGTGGTATTATTGCTGGACTGTTAATCCAGAGATGCAGATAACATTCTGGGGACCTGAGTTCAAATCCTGCTGAGGAAGATGGTGGAATTTGAATTTAATGAAATATCTGGATGTAAGAATCTAATGGTGACCATGAATCCATTGCTGCTTGTCAAAAAAAAAAAACCCAACTGGTTCACTCATGTCCTTTTTTTCCTTTAGGGAAGGAAACTGATATCCTTACCTGGTCTGGCCTACATGTGACTCCAGATCCACAGCAATATGGTTGACTCTGAAATGCCCTCTGGGCAATTGGGGATGGGCAATAAATGCTGCCTAGCCTGTGACGCCGTCATTCTGTTAATGAATAAAAGGAGTATGGCGTCGAGAAGGCTAACGGCATAATCTTCTTTCTTACGAGGAGAATTGAACATAAAAGTAGGGATGTTATGCTTTAGTTATACAGGGCATCGGTGAGAGTGGTTTTGGTCGTCTTATTTAAGGAGGGATGTAAATATGTGGGAGGCGGTTCAGAAGATGTTTTCTGCCTCCCATACATTTACATCCCTCCTTAAATAAGAAGACCAGAACTGTACATAGTATTCTTGATGTTTTCTAGACTAGTACAAAGATATGAAGTTTTTTTTCATTCAAGAGAGTTGTGCGCCTTTGGAATTATTTGCCTTAGAAATCTGTGGAGTTGGGTCCATTGAGGATTTTTAAGGTGGAGTTGGATAGATTTTTGTTTGGCGGCAGAATCAAGAGTTTATCAGGGTAGATGAGAATATGGATTTAGAAACACAAACACATCAACCATTATCTTATTGAATGGCGGAGCAGGCTAGAGAGGCCACATGGCTTACCTCAGCTCCTGTTTCATAGGCTTGCATCTGTTTGGTGAGTTGCTGCAATAAATTCCCAGTCAGTTAACAGTCTGTTTTTTGAGAGGTATCAGATCTTAGGAACAACTTATGCTTCTATGAAGCAGAGTAGATTAATTTATTTGAAGCTCCAAATGTCTTTTGAAACTTGCTCGTTTGTTGATTGCTAAAAATGGTCTTTCAAGAAAATCAGTGAAACTGAGGACTTTGCCCTCTGCTGTAGAATGGAAATCCTGTACCCAGCTTTGAGTGTGATAACTGGTCAATTAGGCTTGGAAGATGAATACGAAAGAATGATGATGGGCAGCCAGCCGCTACTCCCACCAGAGGGGACGTCAAAAGCAGAAATAAAAACTCAACAGGTATGTAGGACGCAGCTGAACGAAGGCCGCATTTGGTTTAAATTGTCTTCTTAAGGCATGCTTTTTCCAAAGCAGATACCTCATAAACAGTTAAGCATCCCACGTAATCTTTTCATATAATGAAACTCCTATTGTTATGAATAGTTGCACCACTGACTGGAAGTACAGCTGTCCCTAGACTGTATTGGCAGCTGATAGGCTCTGAGTATTATTTGTCTCATTCTGTGGCTTCAATGCCAAGTGATAAGTTGAATGAGCTGCAGGGGCGTGGGTCAAAGGTGCTAGAGTAAGTTCAATAACTAGGGCAGTGTTTCTGGACAGTGTCCCATCCTGCCGTTGTAAATGTTGGTGGGGATGATGTTGGCAACTCCTCAGCGTTTTAATCTCCAAGGAGTGATGATTGGACAAAAGTGGGCCTTCCACCCCTCATTTGGGAGTAAGTCCAACCTCAGAGAGCAATCAGAAAATTTGATTGGACTCTGCTGTGGCACTAATAGCAGTGATGACTGCTGGGACAACAGGCAGTCCCCATATTTTAATTGCTGGAAGCCGAGAACACAGATAAGATTGGAGGGTGGGTTGGGCAGCAGTGGGACAATTCACAGACTCCCTACCTGCAGACGCATTGGCAGGACCCTGTGCCCATTTATTTGAATTAAGTGGGCGGCCTAACTTGTGTTCACAAATTAATTGATTGATTGAATATATTAATTAAACAATATCATGGTCAACAAATTGAGTGAATGAAACCAGGTAAGAAACTTTAGTACAGAAAAAGAGAAAGTGCTAATTAAATCAGATTTATATGTTCTCTTTTCATGACTTTAGAATTTTACTCCAAATCGAGTACTTTTACAGAAGCACAACTAATGTAGGAAATGACGCAGCCAGTTTCCCCATATATGTTTTTATAAATAGCAATATAGAGTGTAAATAACCAGACAAGTGTTAGCTGAGGGAACAATGTTGGCCACGTCTCTTGGAGACCTTCCCCACTCTTATTAGAATCATGCTGTGGAATCTTTTAAGTCTATCTGAGAAGGAAAATGGGCCCTTCATTACTCAGCTAGAATTCAGCATCTCTAATATTGTTCAATGTCACCCTGTGTCCACCCAGACATTGTGCTCAAGTCTCAAGTTAAATTTGAAACCTATGACCTACTGAGACAGGAGTGCTCCCTCTGGGCTAAAGCTGACACCTGGTTGGACCTTGGTCTTTTGTTTTCTTGCAGTTCCTATGTCCCATGTTCCTGCCCTAGTTATGATCTGCTACCTAAATAAAAGCTGAAAGACTATGGGTGCTGTAAATCAGAAACAAAAACAGAAGTTGCTGGAAAAGCTCAGCAGGCCTGGCAGTATCTGTGAAGAGAAATCAGAGTTAATGTTTCAGGTCTGGTGACCCTTCCTTCGAACTTATTCAAACGTTTGAGGAAGGGTCACCGGACCTGAAACATTAGCTCTGATTTCTCTTCGCAGATGCTGCCAGACCTGCTGAGCTTTTCCGGCAACTTCTGTTTTTGTTTATGATCTGCTACCTGTCCTTTCTTTTGCTGTCCACACCAGTGTCCAGGCCTTGAGATAGTCTTTTGATGGTTTACTAAACGTGAGGACCTTCCAGGTTTTTGGAGAGGGGAGGAAGAGATTGAAAGATTATGATTAGAAAATTGACATCTTTATAGACAGTGATAGAGGGAGAGACAGAAAATAATACGGGGCAGAGAAGCAAACATTTGCAGAGAGATGCAAATTTGTTCTTGTCTGTGAGCAACATTATGGCAAATCTACCCTGATAATGTACACTGAGTTAGCGCGAGATTTCATTGCACCTTCGTACAAACCCAAATGAAAATTAAAATGACTGACCACCTTGTCTGCATTTATTTTGTTGCAAGCTGCACAAAATTCTTGAAAGCATGGAATGTTACATGATTCATGAGCTTCAGAAGAAAATCGCAAAGGAGATAACGCTTGTTATGTCAGAAAGAGCCAGAGGTGAAGCAACTTTGCCAATAGGTAAAGAATGATACGGTCAGCAAAAGGCTGATAATTCCTCACTTGCGTTGGTTACTGTTTTGCAACCATGTCTCTCTTAACAGCTATCAAAGCCACATTTTTTAATTTCTATCATCAGCCTTGCTAGAAATGCTGCATACATTCAGGTAAAGAGCCTAGTAGGCTAGCATTTGATTCCAGATTTATTGGACTGCAATTTCACTATCGGTCATTGTAGGATTCAAACCAGTGCCCTCAGATTATTAGCCTGGGGCTCTAGATTACTAGCCCAGTGACATTGCCATTGAAATAACTCCACTGAGGCCAGCATCCTGTCACCAAATCACCCTTTCTTTACATGTGCATAGTACTTGACACAGGTCCGCCTTCCTCAGAGCCAGCTCTCAGAGTGAGCAGAACCTCAGACGCTCCTGTTTATATCTGTCAGCCAGGGATCCCTGATTGGACCAGGTTAACAGCC
Organism: Ginglymostoma cirratum; assembly: GCA_024137785.1. Lineage (NCBI taxonomy): Eukaryota > Metazoa > Chordata > Chondrichthyes > Orectolobiformes > Ginglymostomatidae > Ginglymostoma > Ginglymostoma cirratum. Next base: position 22,239,179 of record JAHRHZ010000039.1, read on the forward strand.
CCAGTTAGGGAACTCATTCACCTCATTACAATCACTACACCCACCATGCCACCTCCTCTCCATAGCTGCAGCAGGACTGTTTTAACAAGACCAGGAGAGTTTTCCTTAGTGACGATAGCAATATTTATCCATTATTCAACATCACAAAATATGTTATTACGTTGCTGTTTGTGGGATCTTGCTGTATACAGTTGGCTGCTTCGTTTTCTGCATGATGACAATTCAAAAGTGCCCCATTTGCTGTGAAGAATTTCAGGATGCTCTGAAACCATGAAAGGCTCTATATAAATGCATTTAACTTTTATCTCTCACTCTCCTCTCAACTTAGTACAGTTATATCTTTCTCCTTCTCTGTATTCAGGTTTCTCACCTGTGCTATTGACTGAAACAAACAATACCTAATTAATTGGATAAAATGTGATTATTTGATTCACAAATTCCTGCCTGTTTATTTCTGGCTTTTAAAATTTTAATTGAAGAGCACTGTATTAACATTAAATATCCATAGACTAAACTAGTTTGTTTTCTTCAAAACATCAATCAATTGGTAGCAAAGGGACACAGAAACAGGAGTAGGCCATTCAGCCCCTCGAACCTGTTCCACCATTCAATGAGTTCATGAATGATCTTTACCCTACCTCCATATTCCTACCTTTGGCCCATATCCCTTAATATCTCTGTTTAACAGAAAAAGATCTATCTCAGATTTAAAACAAACAATGGATCCAGCATCCACTGTCGTTTATGGAAGAGAGTTCCAAACATCCAGCACCCTTTGTGCTTTCTAACATCTCTCTTGGCTCTAATTCTCAGATTATGTCCCCTAGTTCTAGAATCCCTAACCAGTGAAAATAGTTTACCTTTATTTATCCTGTCTTTCCCGGATAATATCCTGTTAATAAGACATTGAACCTATTCACGGTGTCCACTCCAATGGCCCTTCTTGGTAATGAATGCTATAATACTTTTCCCAGTTCTGCCTGACTTTCTATGACTCTATATAATTTGTGGCTCCTATTTCTTGAATTTTTCATCACAGGAGCCAAACTGGTTGTCACTGTTCTTTACAGGGTTAGAAATGGTAAAGATCTTCAGATGATGGAGCATTGGAACTGAAGGACAGTCGTATTAAAAATACCTGATTTGCAAGCATTGATGTTTTAAACACTGTCATTAAAAAGGGTGAAGAAATGCAACTTAAACAATTAAAATTCTTCTTTCCTCCAGATGTTTGGAAGCATTCAGCCATGACAGAAAATGTCTTGATAGTGAGGCCTCAAATTGTTGAAAACTTTGTTCAAAAATTGAAGGAGTATTCACAAGAGACTGATAAAGAGGTATAAAACCTGGTTTGATTCGCCGGCACTTTAAAAACTTAAAATAAGCTTGTGACTTTGTTACTTGTGAATTTGCTATCAAGTGCCAATAATCTGTCTTGGTTAACAGTGTCATTTCGCAAGCCAAGTAACTATTCTGGTCAAGATTGAAATGATTGATCTTGTAAAGTTAAATCTCTTTATTTTAGTTGCTTGTGTCAGAGACAGTCATTTTGTAATGCTGTAGATACCAGCTATGTTCCATTGTTATTTTAAACATTTAATTTGTGGAATATCCCAAATGAAAAATAAAGTTAAATCTGTTTTCTTTTCGTTGGGCTTTCAATCATGCGTTAATGGATCTTGGAATAGCTGTAGCTCAGGTAAATGGAAGTCTGTTGGTGAAACGTGGAGAGGGGTGGTAGTAACTTTAATATAGAACATAGAACTGTACAGCACAGGAACAGGCCCTTTGGCCCACAATGTCTGTGCTGACCATGATGCCATTCTGAACTAATCCCATCTGCCTGCACATGGTCCATATTCCTCTCTATTCCCTGCCTGTTCATGTGTCTGTCTAAATGCCTCTTAAATATTGCTATCGTATCTGCTTCTACCACCTCCCCGGCAGCGTATTCCAGGCACCTACCACCCTCATTGTAAAAAAAACTTACCTTGTACATCTCCTTTAAACTTTCCCCCTCTCGCCTTAAATGCATGCCCTCTAGTATTTGATGTTTCAATCCTGGAAAAAGACTCAGACTATTCATCCTATCCATGTCTCTTTCAATTTTATATACTTCTATTAGGTCACCCCTTAGCCTCCGGTGCTCTAGCAAAACAATCCAAGTTTGCCCAATCTCTCCTTATAGCTAATACACTCCAATTTAGGCAACCGTTTTTGCAGTCTGCAAAGCTTCCACTTCTTTCCTGTATGTGGTTCCTAGCCTTCAGTAAAAACCAAAAGAACTGCGGATGCAGTAACTCAGCAACAAAAACAGAAGTTGCTGGAAAAGCTCAGCAGGTCTGGCAGCATCTGTGAAGGAAAAAACAGAGTTAACAGGTGACCCTTCCTCAGAACACTTCTTCAGTGTTGCTCTGTTGGGAAAGCAGTTCAATTTTGACAGGACATCCCAATCAACCCACTTGGTTGCAAGGGTTTCAGTTCCATTTTGCGTACATTTTCATAAGTCCTCTCCTGCTGCTCCACAGACAGCTAGTTCTATTCCCCTGTGGTTGCCCACTGAGGTCACCAGCAGCTAGTTTCCAGTTAGCCATGCTCTGTGTGTCCACAGGCATTCCACTGGAGTCAGGTAAAATCTTTCCATTAGACTGAGACTAGAATATTCATTGGGGTTTAGTGATGGCTGAAGAGCGATGGATTAATCTCAGTAGAATTGCGATCTCATTTCGTGTCGGGGCATCACAGAATTGTTATGATGCAGAAGGAGGCCATTTGGTCCATCTGTCTGCGCCTGCTCTACAAATGCGCATCATGACGGTCTCCCGATCTCCTGTGTTTTTTTTTTCCCTCTAGCCCTGCTCATTGTTTCTATTTAAATAAATGTTTAATGCCCTCTGGAAGTGGGAATGGGGCATGGGTGGTTAGAATCACAAGCCAAAAACCTTGTACCGCAACTGTAGCATTACAATGATGCGTATGTGAAGCAAAACTTTGCCGCGTGCTTCAAAGATTTGATGATTTTTTTTGACAGATTACTTTCAGCAAAGACCATTTAAGAGACTGCCTTCTGACTCTAGCCTGTGATGTAATGGAGAGAGAGCGCAGCAACTTTGAGACTTATTCCATGTGTTATGAAAACATACTTCGTCGGGAACACCAGCTGCTTTACCAAAAGGAACAGGTACGGAACAGTCCGTTAAACAAGAAAAATTTTGTGTTTGGCTGTTGAGTCTGAAAAGTTTATGTTGTGACTGTTGTTTTGCAATGATTTCACATTGATTTCACTTTCCTCCCTTTTGAAGGGATATGTTGGTGATAGCAAACAGAAGACATGTGGTAGATTCATCAGATTAGCGTATGTCTGTAAAGGATGTGGTGTGCATATTTCCTGTGTTTACGTTCATATGTGTATGAGTGTGTGTTTGTGAGATTATATCTCAACTTGGACAGGAACCTGCTGGGTGGCATCATAATACACTATTTTCTCCGGCAATATTGTGATATCTGGTTCCTCTGGTGATGTGGGGAAGCAGGTGATACTTACCTCTCTTAATATGTTGGAAAAAGTATTCATTATCATCTTAGTGAAATGTTGTAGTACATCTTGTAGATGACATGCACTGCTGCCACTGTGCAATGCTGGTGGAATGAATGTTTCAGATGGAGGATGGCCTACCAATGAGATGGGAGTGCTTTGCCCCAGATGGTGTCAAGCTGCTTCAGTATTGTTGGAGCTGCACCCATTCAGGCAAGTGGGGAATATTCCATCACACTCCTGATTTGTACCTTGTAGATGGTGGACAGGCTTTGATTGATTGGTTTTATTGTCATGTGTACTGAAATACAGTGAAAAGCTTTGTTTACAAGCAGATCACAGCAAGCAAAGGATATACAGATCACACAGACTTTTACATAGAATTACTACAGTGTGGAAACAGGCTCTTCAGCCCCACAAGTCCATACTGACCCTTGGAGCATCCCACCCAGACCCATCCCCTTATAACCTACACATCCCTGAACCCTACAGGCAATTTAGCATGGCCAATCCACCTAACCTGCACATCTTTGGACTGTGGGAGGAATCCGGAATACCCGAAGAAAACCCCACACAGACACGGGGAGAATGTGCAAACTCCACACGGACAGTTGCCCAAGGGTGGAATTGAACCCGGGTCTCTGGCGCTGTGAGGCAGCAGTGCTTACCACTGAGCCATCATGCCACCCATGCCATAGAGACATACAGGTTACATTATTTGCGGCTAGAGTCCATTTATCAGTCTGAAAATGGCCGGAAAGAAGCTGTTCCTGAACCTGTATGAGCGTGTGTTCAGGCTTCTGTATCTTCTGCCCGATGGAAGAGGTTGTAGGAAGTCATTACCAGGGAACGAAGGATCTTTGATGATGTTGACTGCCTTTCTGCAGCAGCGAGCCATATAAATAGACGCTATGGCCCCGGTCCCCAACACCTCATCTTTACCATTGACGTCCAGTCTCTATACACCTGCATTCCCCATACAGATGGCCTAAAGGGCCTCTGCTTCTTCCTGTCCTGCAGGCCCGACCAATCCCCCTCCACTGACACCCTCATCCTCTTAGCCGAACTCGTCCTCACCCTCAACAACTTCTCTTTCAATTCCTCCCACTTCCTACAGACAAAGGGGGTGGCCATGGGTACCCACATGCCTGCCTCTTTGTAGGTTATGTGGAACAACCCCTCTTACGTACCTACACTAGTCCTAAACCCCACCTCTTCCTCAGTTACATTGATGACCGTATCGGCGCCACCTCTTGCTCCCACGAGGAGCTCGAACAGTTCATCCACTTCACCAACACCTGCCACCCCAACCTTAAGTTCACCTGGACCATCTCTAATACCTCTCCCTCCTTCCTGGACCTCTCTGTCTCCATCTCTGGTAACCACCTAGAAACCGATATCCATTTCAAGCCTACAGACTCCCACAACTACCTAGAATAGACCTCCTCCCACCCACCTTCCTGCAAAAATGCCATCCCCTATTCCCAATTCCTTCACCTCCGCCGCATCTGCTCCCAGGATGAGGCATTCCACTCCTGTATATCTCAGATGTCCTCATTTTTCAAGGACTGCAACTTCCCCACCTCAGTGGTCGAGAACGCTCTCGACCGTGTTTCCCACATTTCCCACAACTCATCCCTCACACCCCCTCTCCGCAATAACAACCAAATTAGAATCCCCTTCGTCCTCACGTACCACCCCACCAACCTCCGGATCCAACGCATCATCCTCCGACACTTCCGCCATCTGCAATCCGACCCCACCACCAAAGACGTTTTTCCCTCCCCACCCTTATCTGCTTTCCAGAGGGACCACTCTCTCCGTGACTCCCTTGTCCGCTCCACACTCCCCTCCAGCCGCACCTCACCCGGCACTTTCCCTGCAACCGCAGGAAGTGCTACATCTGCCCCTACACCTCCCCCCTCACCCCCATCCCAGGCCCCAAGAAGACTTTCCACATCAAACAGGTGTTCACCTGCACATCTGCCAATGTGGTATACTGCATCCACTGTTCCCGTTGTGGCCTCCTCTACACTGGGGGAACCAAGCGGAGGCTTGGGGGACCGTTTTGCAGAACACCTACGCTCGGTTTGCACTAAACAACTGCACCTCCCAGTCGCGAACCATTTCAACTCCCCCCTCCCATTCCTCAGACAACATGTCCATCCTGGGCCTCCTGCAGTGCCACAATGATGCTACCCGAAGGTTCCAGGAACAGCAACACATATTCCGCTTGGGAACCCTGCAGCCCAATGGTATCAATGTGGAGTTCACAAGCTTCAAAATCTCCCCTCCCCCGACAGCATCCCAAAACCAGCTCAGCTCATCCCCGCCTCTCTAACCTGTCCTTCCTCCCACTTATCCCCTCCTCCCACCTCAAGCCCCACCCCCATCCCCTATCTACTAACCTCATCCTGCTCCCTTGACCTGTCCGTCCTCCCTGGACTGACCTATCTCTTCCCTACCTCTCCACCTACACTCACCTTTACTGGCTCCATCCCCGCCTCTTTGACCGGTCTGTCTCCTCTCCACCTATCTTCTCCTCTATCCATCTTCTATCCGCCTCCCCCTCTCTCCCTAATTATTTCAGAACCCCCCTTCCCCTCCCACATTTCTGAAGAAGGGTCTAGGCCTGAAACATCAGCCTTCCTGCTCCTCTGATGCTGCTTGGCCTGCTGTGTTCATCCAGCTCTACACCTTGTTATCTCCATGGATGGAATGTTGGTTTCCGTGATGGTTTGGGCTGTGCACACCACCTTCTGTAGTTTCTTACTGTCCTGGGCAGAGCAGTTACCAGACCATTATGCACCTGGACAGTATGCTTTCAATAGTGCATCTGTAGAAGTTGGTGAGGGACCTTATGGACGTGCCAAATTTCCTGAGCCGCCTGAGGAAGAAAAGGTGTTGTTGTGCCTTCTTGACTGTCGCATTTACGTGTGAAGCCCAAGACAGGTCGTCGGATTATCATCACTCCCGGAAACCTGACGTTCTCCACTCTCTCAACCTCAGTTCCATTGTTGTAGATCGGGGCGTGTTCTCCTCCTTTCTTTCTGAAGTCGATGATCAGTTCTTAGATTTGCCAATATTGAGAGACAGATTGTTTTCGTTGCACCATGTCACCAAGCCCTCTATCTCCCTTTTCTATTTTGACTTGTCATTGTTAGCTACCTGTCCCACTACAGTGGTGCCATCAGCGAACTTGTAGATGGCATTCATTTGGAATTTGGCAACACAGTTGTGTGTGTACAGGGAGTACAGTAGAGGGCTGAGGACGCATCCTTGGGGGGCTCCAGTGTAGAGTGTTATTGTAGAGGCGGGACCGTTACCTATCCTCACTGATTGCAGTCTGTGGGTCAGAAAGCTGAGGATCCAGTTGCAGAGGGCAAAGCCAAGACCAAGGTCACGGAGTTTTGAGATCAGTCTGGAGGGCATAATGAAGTTGAAGGCAGAGCTGTAGTCAACGAGCAGGAGTCTGACGTAGGTGTCTTTATTGTCTAGATGTTCCAGGGTTGAGTGCAGGGCTAAGGATATAGCATCCGCTGTGGACCTGTTATGTCGGTAGGCAAATTGTAGGGGATTGAGGCCAGTTGGGAGGTTGGAGTTGATGTGGGCCATGACCGGCCTCTCGAAACACTTCATGATTATTGAGGTTAGAGCTAGTCATTAAGGCACACATCATGTGTTTTCTTGGGTTTGGGGCTGATGGTGGTCTTCTTGAAGCAGGTGGGGACTTCAGCTTGTAGGAGGGAGAGGTTGAAGATGTTGGTGAATGCCTCCATTAATTGGTCCGCACAGGATCTGAGTGTTCGGCCAGGGTGTCTGGAAGTGAGCTATTTGTTGCAGAGTTCTTAGTCTCTAACAGTTTTTACAGCCACTGTATTTATATTGCTCATCCAGTTCCACTTCTGGCCAACAATAAACCCCCCAGGATATTGATAGTGTAAGGTTCAGTGATGATTACATTATTTGTCATGACCATGAGACATGCCCATCATCAGTGAACTGTGGATTAATATAACCCATGTGCTCTCCTTAACAAATAAATAACATCATTAACATTATTATTGTTAAAAGGCATTATGTTCCTGTTAGAGTGAAGGGTAAGGCTGGTAAGAGTAGGGAACATCGGATAGATAAAGACATTGATGTTCTAGTCAAGAATAAGAAAGATTCATATATTAGATATGGACAACTGGGATCAAATGAATCTCTTTGAAGAATACGAAGAGTATAGAGGCATCCTTAAGAGGGAAATCAACAGGGCAAAGAGGGGATATGAAATAGCCTTGGTAAATAAGGTAAAGGATAATCTAAAGAGATTATACAAATACACTAAGAGCAAACTAACAATTGTAGTGAGAGTAGGGCCCCTTAAAGATTAATGAAGGCATCCAAATGTTGAACCCCAGGAAATGGAAGAGGTATTAAATGAATATTTTGCATCAGTTTTCACTATGGAGAAAGAAAATAGAGGCTAGAGAACTCAGGGAAATCAATATTGATGTTTTAAAAACAGCCCACATTACAGAAGAGGAAGTTCTGGAAGTCTTAGCAAACATAAATGTGGGTAAACCTCTGGGACCTGATCAAATGTATTCCAGCATATTGTGGAAAGTTGGGGAAGAAATTGCAGGGCCTGTAGCAGAAATATTTGTATTGCCTATAACCACAGGTGAGGTGCCAGAGGACAGGAGGCTTGCTAATATTGTGCCTTTGTTTAAGAAAGGCTGTAACGAGAACCCTGGCAACTGTAGACCTGTGAACGTGATATTGGTGATGGGTAAGTTGTTTGAGGTGATTTGGAGAGGCATGTGCTGATTAGGCATAGTCAGCATAGCATTGTGCATAGGAAATCATGTTTCACAAACTTGATTGAGTTTTTGAGCTGGGACTTTTTCACCGGAGCATAGGACATTGAGGCATGACCTTATAGAGGTATATAAAATTGTCAGGTGCATAGATAAGATGAATAGCAAGGCTCTTCCTCTTTAGTGGGTGAGTTCAAAACTAGGCAGCATATTTTTAAGGTGAGAGGAGAAAGTTTTAAAAAGGGCATGTGCGGCAACTTTTTTACACGGAGAATGGTTCCTGTGTGGAATGAACTGCCAGAGGAAGTGGTGGATGCAGGAACAGTCACAATGTGTAAAAGACATTTGGATAAGTATGCGAATAGAAAAGGTTTAGCGGGATATGGGCCAAATGCAGGCAAGTGGCAATATGGTCAGTGTGGCCTAGTTGGACAGAAAGGTCTGTTTCCACGCTGTATTATTTTATAACTCTAACTCAATAATGGGAAATTTTGGATATTGAGATTTAAACGATTAGCAGTAAATCCAAAAGACTTATAAATAGAAAACCCCAGTAAATTTCTGTGATGTGTTATTGGGCTTGTTGCTTGAGTTCCTTGTTGCCATGAAGAGGTTAACACATGAAGTCAGATTCAGTAACTGAGATAGCCTCTGTGGTTGAATAGATAGATTTCATAGGACAGCAAATTTTAGGGGAGGGAAAGAGAGAGAAGATTCCTGATTTCTGGTTCTGCCAGTATTCTGGTTTAGCTGCAGTTATATTGTAGTGGGCCACAAACTGTTTCAAGATGTCTTCCACTCTTCCTCAATCGCTCTGCCTGAATAGATGTTTCTCCTAGGAAGGTTCAAGATGGAATCTTATCTAGGCAGTTGGCCCTTCTTGAATGATTCTTACCTAACAAGCTAAGAAAGTTGTTGTTGCCGGGTGACCTAGGGAAAATTAAGTTATGCTCCATCAAAGGTATTGGCATCTGAAGACAGCTCATCTCCCACCCATGGTTCTTCCCTCAGTCTTAAGATCTCTGTAATCAACATAGAACTTGTTGCTGTATGATCATGTGGCTTGCAGTAGTCACGTTTTTAGCTTCTTGCATCTAGTTACAATTAGATTACGTGTTTTATCACAAAGTAAGTTGCCTTTAACAGTTTTTTTTCCTAATAATTAACAGACCATGACGACACCATCACATTACATTGAATGACAGGGGGATAATTAGATTCTTTCTCATTGAAGAATCTTGTCGTCTAAGATCAAATGAAAAGGAATAAGATTTTAAGGCAATGCAATTCAGCTTTTTATCTTCTATTTATAAGATTCTAACTTGAAATCCTGGGCTGCAGCGATCTAATGGAAATCAGTTGTTTAACTGATGGACCTTGTGATGCTGGCTTTAAGGAAATATGCCTGAATCACATACTAAAACTGATAGGAACTAAAAATGACCACTTTGTAGTCATATTGATATCATGTTCATTATTCAGCCAAGATAAGATCCTGTTCCTCCTTTTCTACTTATAGCTTGAAAAGATATATTAAAATAATCTCAGAATTAAAGTTTAATGATGACCGTGAAACCATTGTTGATTGTTGTAAAAAAAAACCCATCTTGTTTACTGATGTCCTTTAGAGAAGGAAACTGTCTGACCTACGTGTGACTCCTGACCCACAGTAATGTGGTTGACTCTTAACTGCCCTCTGGGCTGTCCTAGCAAGATATACAGTTGAATCCAAGGGCAACTAGGGATAGACAATAAATGCTGAGCTAACTAGTGATGCTCACAGCCCATGAGTGAATAAAGAAAAGATTGCTGACTGACTGCCTATTTTGCAGTGCAGCTTGATTTCATGTCTCAGCTATATCTGTCTTAGGGCCCCAGTTGTGAAGCTGATTGTTGAATTTTGTGGTTTGTTCCTGGGCGAAAAAGAATCTGCTGTGCACAGAAATCATCTTCAAAAGTGACAGAATGCCAGTGTTCTACATACAGCTCTCCAATATTTTGAATATGGGAAGGAAAGGTTTTGCTCTTCAAAAGGGGTCAAGAATTTCTTGCTTAAAAATTCTTCTTTACACAGGGTCTTGTATATTGTACCTAGAAAATTAATACTCTGTGTACATTATTTTGTAATGTTTTTCAGGATATCAAGGGAATGCAGAAATCCCAAACATCATCTGCAACACTTAACTGCCAGGTAAATAAACCTCCTTTTACTTTTGTACAGATGCAAAATACTGAGGATGTTGGGACTCTGAAATTAGAAACACAAATTGCTGCAAAAAAAAGTAGGTCAGGCAGCATCTGTGGGAAGTTTAAGTCGAGTTGACCTTTGCAACTGTTCATTGGGTACAGTGTGTGCATATCAGTTGCAGACAGGGATTATTAATCCAGAATGGGTCTGTAATGATTGGAATCAGTTGGATCATGTTGACTATGAGATCCTTGGTTGGGGCTGTTGACCTGGGCCAATCAGGGAGCCCTGGCTGTCAGATGTAAACAGGGGATTCAGAATCCACTGACTTGCGGGGCTGACTCTGAGCTCGTGATTCCGAGCTGTCTGGCCACAGTCGGTGTAGTATGCACAAGTAAATGAAGGGTGACTTGGTGATGGGATACTGGCCTCTCTTGAGTTATTTCAGTGGTGATGGGAGAAAATACATGGCTGAGCAGTTGTCTTTGAGTTGATGTAAGCATTTCTGGCATTGTGCCTTTATTTTGAAACCTTGACTCGTTTGATCCTGCCGTTGAAGACTGGGTACAGTGTACGAAAAGAATACAATAGTTTTTATTGGGCAATAAAGACAATGTCATTGGGGCAGATGAAAAGCAACGAGTAATTCTTCTGACCTGCTTGTGAATCTGCAGCATTTTTGGTTATTAGGGGCTTACCTTGCCCCGAGGCACTAAAACCTTCCAAGACTTGACAGATTTGGTTAAGGAACATTACAACCCCAAACCTCCTCTAATTTTGAGACATTATCAGTTTTATTTGGCAGTTTGAGAATCAGGGGAATCAGTATTGGGATTTTTGATGAGGTTAATACAACTGGCAGAGGCATGTGATTTTGGGTTAACCCTGAATGAGATGCAGAGAGATTATTTGGTATTTGGGATTAGTGATGTAACCAAGCAGAATTGCCAAGTAGCTGAAGTCCAATTGGACTTCAAACAGGCAGTACAACTGGCATTGTCGTTTGAAAATGCGACAAGTGGAGCATGGGAGCTACAGGGCATCCCAATGGAAGTGGACTCCCTCACCTGTCCGACCAATCTTGGGGAACACCACTTGAGTGTAGGCAATCACAGAGCCTCACACAGGGCCTGTCCTGAACAGAGGGACCCTAGGCCAACCCACAGCACAACCCACAACAAAGCTGAGCCTCGCACACATGGTTAAAAAGTTTTTCAGGATCTGGGCTGGCAAGCCATTACAGTTGCCGCTGGTATGCAGACTGGAGACATCAAAGGAGTCCTACAATGCCTGATTTGAATAAGAAAACTTATAGGCCCCTTTCCAGGACGGTGCTTTCCCCTGGAAGTGTCCGTACAGATTTGGAACTTTCTGGACACGCTTCCAGTCACTCCTGACAATATCTAACTGTGGACACAGAAAGATCCTGTTCTAGCAAAATAGGAGAAACAGAAGGGTCATTGCAAACAGGATTGAAACCTTTCTGGACCCGGTGAGACTGAAGAGGACGGCATATCACTATGGTGAGCAAGGGTGATTGTCCCGAGTAAAGGTCACCACCAGATACTGGCTGAACTCCACCAGGGTCATCTAGGGACTAAAACAAAGTTCAGCAACACTCCCCAGGACCTTACCATTAAGTGTATAAGTCCTGCCCTGATTTTCCTTTGCAAAGGGCAGCATTTCACATTTATTTAAATGAAGTTCCATCCACCTCTCTTAGGCCCATCGGCCCATCTGCTGAAGGTTCCATTGTACTCGGAGGTAACCACCTTCGCTGTCCACTACACCTCCAATTTTGGTGTCATCTACAAAGTTACTAAGCATATCTCCTGTGTTCATATCCAAATCGTTTATATAAATGACAAAAAGCAGTGGACAGGACACAACACTGATCATTGTGGCACACCGCTGGTCACAGTCCTCCAGTCTGAACAGCAACCCTCCACCACCACACTCTTGTCTACCTTCGAGCCAGTTCTGTACCAAAAGGCTAGTTCTACCGGTTTTCTGTGATCTAACCTTGCTAATCAGTCTACCATGAGAAATGTTGTCGAACGCCTTACTGAAGTCCATATAGATTATGTCTTTCGCTCCACCCTCACCAATCCTCTTCATTACTACTTCAAAAAAAACGCAATCAAGTTAGTGAGACACAATCTCCCACAAGGCCATGTTGACTGTTCCTAATCGGTCCTTGCCCTTTCCAAACACATGTAAATCTTTTCCCTCAGGTTTCCCTCCAACAACTGGATTGGGGTCCGGACAGAGTCTCAACGGTACAGTGATTAAAATTTGAGATGCTTAAGAGAGAGTTAGTGGTATGCAGATATCGTGGCGGGTCATGGGGCTGGCGATTAAAGATAGGAAATGATTTGAAAGGGCCTTGCATCTTGGCGTCAGTGGTAAAGCAGAGGTATTCCTTTTAATTTTGGGCAACATTGTGGCCCAATGGTTAGCACTGCCTCACCGTACTGTGGACCTGTGTTCAATTTCATCCTCAGGCGACTGTGTGGAGTTTGCATGTTGTCCCCATGCCTGCAGGGGTTTCCTCCAGTTGCTCCGGTTTCCTCCCACAGTCCAAATATGTGCAGGCTAGGTGGATTAACCATGGTAACAACCTTCATGTCGGGTTGTTGGGATAGGGTGGGATGCTCTTCACTGGGTTAGTGCAGACTCAGTGGGCTGAATGGCCTCTTTCTGCACTGGGGATTCTATGATTCTGTGGACTGCAGCAGGAACCTGCTGTCCCAACAACAACAACTGACAGGAGAGATCCAACAGAAACTGTATTGCTCCCTTAGGTATCACAATCTGAAGTTACACCCTTGGGGTCTGACAGAAACTATTTGAATGACTTTCTATTTTTTTGTATTATTAATTGTTGTTCCTCCATTCCACCCCCACCCCCTACGCTGGCATTGTCAGGGGCTAGGGAATTTTGGGAACGTCGAGGGTGGGTAGTCACAAGTGAGTGAGTGGGGGTGACGCAGCTACTCTTGGTGGGGCTGGGAAACTGTTTACGAGCTATTGGTGTCACCATTCTTCCTGTTAAATGGCCCGTGACACATTAGCCTGAGAGTGTGGTTTTTGAGGCAACTGTGCAAACAGGAACAAAGTACAGACTGTAATGGCCACAAACTCTGAGCTGCAGCGAACGGAGAGAGAAAACCATTACGTTGTTCGTCTCACTATAGTCAAGAAACTGCACAGGAATAGGCCGTTGTCTGCACTGACCAGAGACAGGGAGAGAAAACACAAACAGCCGCCCATTACACAGCTCCTGCTCCATGGCTCTGCAGGTTATGTCACTTCAGGTGGAGGTCCAGGGACTTTTTAAATTATTTGAGGGTTTCTGTCCTCACGACCAAACTGGACATGAATTCCAGACACCCACCACGTTCTGGGTGAAAATGCTTTCCTCATGCCTCCTTTAATCCTTCTACAAAGTGCCTTCAGTCTGTGACATCTGCTGATTCACCTCTTCTCCACCGGGGGAAACAGGTCATAGAATCATAGAGTGTGGGAAGAGACCATTCAGCCCATCGAGTCGGCACTGACCCTCCAAAGAGCATCCCACCCTAACCCGGTCTTACACCCTATCCCTATAACCCAGAATTTAGCATGGCTTAGCTGTCTATCCTGCACATCCCTGACACTATGGGCAATTTAGCATGGCCAATTCACTTAACCTGCACATCTTTGGACTGTGGGAGGAATCTGAGCACCCGGTGGAAATCCACACAGGCAATCACCCACGGTCTTCCCTGTTGACTCTATCTAGGTCTCTAAGAATTTTCTGCGCCTCAGTTAAGTCTCCTTTGTTCTACGGAAAACAACCCCCAGCCACTCTAAACTTTCCTGTTAGCAACACTCTTCAAGCCCAGCACCTCATATTTCACTTGGGAACCCTGCAGCCCAATGGCATCAATGTGGACTTCACAAGCTTCAAAATCTCCCCTCCCCCTACCGCATCCCAAAACCAGCCCAGCTTGTCCCCTCCTCCCTAACCTGTCCTCCCACCTATCCCCTCCCCCCCCACATCAAGCCCCACCCCCATTTCCTATGTACTAGCCTCATCCCGCCCCCTTGACCTGTCCGTCCTCCCTGGACTGCCCTATCCCCTCCCTAACTCCTCACCTTTACTGGCTCCAACCCTGCCTCATTGACCTGTCTGTCTCCTCTCCACCTATCTTCTCCTTTATCCATCTTCTATCCGTCTCCCCCTCTCTTCCCTATTTATTTCAGAACCCCCTTCCCCTCCCCCATTTCTGAAGAAGTGTCTAGACCCGAAACATAAGCTTTCCTGCTCCTCTGATGCTGCTTGGCCTGCTGTGTTAATCCAGCTCTACACCTTGTTATTCACATGTTATGTGCTGAGTTTTACAGGCAGCAGGCTGGTTCAGTCTAGCCAGTACTCTACCAGATGTAAACAGCCACTGGACTATGTTGTTTGCTGTGATCCATCAGTCAGCGGGACCTGTGGCCTTCTTACCTGGCATTTAATATTTGTATTCCACATTACTCATTTGTGCAGTAGGCAGGATATCTCTTTGGCTCCGTGGTAGCATCCTATTGACGAAGAACACCACTTATCTTGCTACAGCATAGTAGCAGTGTTCAATGGCCAGCTTTACCTGTTGCTCAAACCTTCGTGATGCCTTATCCTTTCAGGGTAATTCTGAAATAGTGTGAGATCAGTCTTCTCAGGACTGAAAGTGGAGTTCTTAGTCCCATTCATGAGTTTGTGTGGTACACAGTGATCAATGAGCATGGTCGTCCATATCCTGCTGGATGGCTTTGACATGCCCTATTTCAACATCAAACTTGCACAGAGTGGAAAGGGTTTGTGCCCTATTTACCAAGTTGCCAACGATGCCAATCTCATAGTTAAGGATTCACACAGACACAATGATTAACCAGTGAAGGTGAGTTGAAAACAGTGACAGAGAACCCAAGAGCTGATTTCTCGACTCGCACATTGAAGAACGCAAGCCTGTTAGATGATTGCATTTCAAAGATGAATGTAGGGATGTGGAGGAGAAAGAAAATTCTTACATGCAGCTGCAAGTTGAAATATAGCAAATGTATAATCTATATATTAGAAATGTGCAAGGAGTAGGAAGAGAAGTGTTATTCCATCAAAATGTGTTTCTCATCATCGAAAGTGATGAAAATGTCAGTGAGAGTTGGGCCTAGAGGGAATCCTGTGGCAGCACCATCTATTTGGTCACAGAGATTCATCGAAACTGAGCTTAACTGTGCAAATTGCTCAGTTCTTAAATTACATGAATACAAATAATGGCAGCAAATCTAGCTTGTCATGATACATGACCCAGTATAAACATCTACAGCTTGCTTGAGTGGCACACGAGTGAGTAGCTGGTAATGTCGAACATACGTGGACAGGGCATTCCTGTTAACATGCAGAATTTGTTTAGCCTTCGTGAAGGGGAAGAAATTCATGACTGTGCATTGTAGAAAACCAGCTCTGAACTGGCTGGAGCTCCAATTGAATTGGCCAGTTCATATTGTGCAGAATCAAACATGGATAAGGTATGGCAATAAAAGGACATAATGTTTGTGTACATTGGGCAGCCCATAGTTTCGACAGCATGTCTTTTTTTGGAGTACTCCAGTTTGTGCTACCCGTGACTAAGTGGCCAAAGTACCCAATTCCTCTGTTGATTTCAATCCCTTTTTTTTTTCCTCAGTTAGCTGATCTCAGTCATGAGATAATTATCGAGATCACAGCTCTCCGGGCAAAGTTGGCCAACCTGGAGGAAGAGAATGTGAAGCTGAAAGATGAGATCAGGAAAGAAGTGAGGCAGGAATATGATGCTTTGGTCAGAGATCTGTTTGCATCCTGTTTTGCATTGAAGGTATGTGCATGTAGCTAGATTGTAATATATTAAAATATGCAATTTATTTCTGTGTTCTTATCTCAGCTAAAGCACCCAAACAGATACCGGATACATTCATAATTCAGGTGAGCATAGATGGATTTGGATCAGAAATCTGTTCAAAGAAAAATAATCAGAACAGGCTCTGGTGTAGGATCTGAGCAGTGGAATAGTGTTAAGGTGAGAAATCATCCCTACATTGACAGCAAAAAGTGTAGATACTTACTGAGAATTTACAGCCGAGAATCAAAACTTTCAGCTCAGTTTACGGTCCACATACCCTTCCCACTCTATTTCATCTACCTTCATTTTATTTTTCTATTCCTCCCTTCCTTTACTTTCTACTTCCCCCTGAATGCATCTGTGCTTTTTGCCTCCACAACTG
Organism: Ginglymostoma cirratum; assembly: GCA_024137785.1. Taxonomy (NCBI): domain Eukaryota; kingdom Metazoa; phylum Chordata; class Chondrichthyes; order Orectolobiformes; family Ginglymostomatidae; genus Ginglymostoma; species Ginglymostoma cirratum. The sequence goes on from JAHRHZ010000039.1 coordinate 22,255,998, forward strand.
CCAGCAGTTAAGTCTGCCTTGGTTATGTCAGCTGTTAATGAGACACTATAAGTGTCAGTGGTGTCTTAGTCAGTCGCAATCTCGCTCAAAGTCATGAGTTCAAGTCCCACTCTAGTCTTGAGCATAAAAATCCAGCCTGACACCCCAGTGAGCACTGAATGAGTGCTACATTGTCAGACATGCCGTTTTTCAGAAGAGACATTAAACCAGTCCCCCCTCCTCCGTCTTCCCAGGTGGTCATAAAAGATCCCATGGCATTATTCTGAAGAAGTTCAAGGGAACTATCTTAGGACAATATTTGTTCCTCCATCACCATTACAAAAACAGATTATCTGGCCAGTAGCACATTGTTATTTGTTGGAGTTTTCTGAAAGCAAATTAGCAGCTGTGTTTCCTGTAAGAGCATAGGAAATAGGAACTGGAGTAGATCATTTGACCCTTTGAGCCTGCTATGTCATTCTGATCCCCTTCCCACATTAACCCCATGTCTTGAATTTCATTTGTGTGAAAAAACCTATTAACTACTGTTTTATAAATATTCAACAAATGAGCACCCACAGCTTCAAAGGTTTACAATCCTTTGAGTGAATATATTTCTTCTCATCTTGGTCTAAATATCAATTCCTAATTCTGTGATTGTGCTCCACTCCTCAGGCAAGTGAAACGGTTTACCAGCATCCACTGTCAAGCCCCTGAAGAGTTTTATATGTTTCAATTAAGTCGCTCTAATGCCTCTAAACTCCAGGGGATACAGGTCTTGACTTTCCTCTTATGGCATTCTGCCCATTCCAGGTTTTAGTCCAGTAAAGCTTCTCTGAACTGTTTCCAATGCATCAACATCCTTCCATAAGTATGGTGGCAGGTACTGTACACAAAACTCCAGATGCCCTGTAAAACTTAAGCATAACCTCCTTACTCTTACATCAATTCCCTTCGCAATAAACCATAATGTTCTCTTAGCTTGCCTGATTATTTGCTGTACCTACGCACTTGTCTTCTGTGATTCAGGTACTAGGACACCCAAATTTATCTGTATCTCTTGAGAACTTGAACTTAATCTTTCTTGAAAGCTTTCTGTACTGATTGGAATCAGGTGGATCTTTTTGACTGTGAGATCTTTGACTGGGGTTGTTAACCTGGGCCAATCAGAGAACCCTGTCCGACAGATATAAACAGGAGATTCAGAATCTCCTGACTTCAGGGACTGACTCTGAGCTGGCTGGCCACAGCTAGTGTACTGTGCACAGTAAATAAAGGGTGACGTGGTGATGGAGACCAGCCTCTGTGCAGTTATTTCACTTTCCTACATGTCTTTGTGTCATCAGCAAATTACCTACTATACCTTCGATCCCTTCATCCAATTGCTTCTATGTCAAAGCCCCAGCACCGATCCCTGTGGTACACCACTTGCAACATCCTGCCAGCCTAGAAAGAACCCACTTATTCTTACTCTCTGCTTCCTATTGCCGAGTCAATCCTCTATCAGTGCCAATATGCCAATCCATGCCATACCCTATACAACAAGCTTTTTATTTTCCACAAATACCTTTGATGTGGCGCTTTATCAAATGTCCTCTAGAAATCTAAATACACTACATCCGCTGGTTCCCCATTATCTGCAGCACTAGTTACTGCTTCAAAGAACTCCAATAAATTAGTTAAACATGATTTCCTTTTGACAAAACTATCTTGGCTCTGCCTGCTGGAGCAGAGGGACCTGGGTGTTTATGTGCGTAGATAATTGAAAGTGTCAGGACAGATGGAAAGAGAAGTAAATAATGCATACTCTATCCATGGATTTTTAACAGGGCACAGTGTACAAGAGCAAAGAGATGATGATGAATTTGTATAAAACACTTGTTAGACCTCAGCTGGAGTATTGCATACAGTTCTGGACACCACATTATAGGAAGGATGTCAATGCATTGGAGAAAGTTCAGAAGCAATTTACAAGAATAACTCCAGGGAGGAGAAACTTTGGTTATGAGAATGGATTGAAGAAGTTGGGTCTGTTCTCCATGGAGAGAAGAAGGCCACCAAAAGATCAGGTTGAGGTTTTCAAAATTGGGCTGGACAAAGTAAATAGGGAGAAAGTATTCCCATTTGTAAAAGGAACAAAACTGAGAGGGTATAGATTTATAGTGATTAGCAAAAGAAGCAAGGGTGGTATGAGAAAAAACTTCTGTACAAATTGCACAGTTAGGGTGTAGGTGCACTTCCTGGAAGTGTGGTGGAGGCAGGTTCATCTGAGACATTCGAGAGGACATTGGATGGTTGTTTGGATTACATAATCTGCAAGGTTATTGGCGGAAAAGAAACAGTAGATTGGCACCAAGTCATGATGCCCATTTGAAGGGCTGGTGTAGACATGATGGGCCAAATGACCTATTTCTACACCTTAAGACTTCTGTAATTCTCTGACTTCTCCAAAGTTAGTCTCTGTAATGGCAATCATGAAACTACCATCAATTGTCATAAAAAAAAAACCGTCTGATGCCTTTTTTTGGAAAAGCTATTGCCGTCCTTACTTGCTCTGGCCTACATGTGACTCCAGGCACACAAATGGGGCTAACTCTGAACAGCCCTCTTTAGTGGCCTGGCAGTCACTCAGCTGAAGAAGCATTTAGCAATACCACTGATCCTCGCATATCATTAAAGGGAAACTAATAATAAACAGTTTTCACCGTTGTTGTAATTGGAACTCTTGGCACATTCAAAAACAAAACAGGGGAAGCTGGATGAATACCACATTAACATGAACAAAACGGTCTGTGAACTGATCAGTGAAGTGAGAAAGAAAGGGGTGGAAAACATGATTATCCTCAAGAGGAAGACTGGCTCCAGAAAGAATGATGACACTTTGAAAGAGAACCTGGCACAGGTAAGCAAGTCCGTTCCTTGGCTCACACCTGAAGAAGGAGTAAGACTCCAAAAGTTTGTGTTTTCAAATAAACCTGTTGGACAATAACCTGGTGCTGTGTGATTTCTGACTTTTACCAGAGGAGAAATTCTTTGAAATGTTCCTCTGTCCAGAGGTGACCAAACCATTGACCTTAGGTTAGCTTCACCTGGAAGAAATAATTGAAAATAATAATGCTTTGTTCCATTCTTGTTACTTTGAATCTGAGCCCTAGTCATAAAGTCACAAGAAACTAAGCAAACAAACAGAAAAACAAGGAAATAGTCATGCAGTGAAGAGCCTCAAAGTTGTGTCCACTCATAAGCATTTTTATCTAATGAACTTATCTTGTAGAAAAGTTTTCTTCAGTGCACTACAACCCAAAAAGAGGGAAGATCTCCTTCTTCATTATTGTTGAAGTAATAGACTTGTTGCGGAATTTTGTTTATAGAGCCGAGAATACTCATTTATTATATTCCTGAGGTGCTGCTTCCAAACTATTCTTCAATTTTAATTTTTTTAAGCTTTAAGAGATCACCCAGAAGTTTTGAAAGAATCATAGAATTGACATTTTCACAAACTTGATTTGGCTAATTTCTTTTAAATAATAACTTTGTGATCAATGGTTATAATAGAACTTCTAACCTAGTAAGGATCATTGTAAATTATTAATTTACTGATTAGGATTTAGAAATGTTTCCACTACACATTACGACAAAGTCGGTCCAGTTGGCAAAAACTGGACGTTTTATGGATTGGCATTTCTAACATTTCCACTCTCAGTTCCTTTGGAGTTTATTTGTGCATGAACATTAACCTTTTTGGAATCTATACCTGTCGCATAGAAATTTTGCTCTCACTTTCAGTACATGGCAGTATTATTTTTAAATGCACATTTTAATTCTGCATTTGTTATGATTTTGTAATCTTTTGTTGGATAATCTGCACTTGGATTCCAAACAGCAAGACAATTAAAAGAATTAAATCATTTTTGCAACAATGAAGGTTGCCCTTTATCCAAGAAAATTAAGCGATGCTTCCCTTTGAATTTTCAATCTAATAAAGGAGGCTAAAATGAATGGTAAGTGAGACTATAATTAGTCTAATTGTTTACTTTATATTCTACTTATTTTCCTACTAAAAGAACAAATCATCACTGTTGCTGTGCCTTGGACGAGCAAACAGTCAAGCAACATAAATATTACTGTAATCGTTCTCTTACAATTAATTGATTTTATTTATTGTCACGTGTACCAAAGTACAGTGAAAAGGTTTGTTTACGAACAGTACAGGCAGATCATAGTAAGCAAGGATGCACAGATCAAAAAGACTTAGACAAAAGAATGCAGGTTACATTGCACAAGCCATGTGCTAGGCGGGATTAGCATTATCTGACACTAGAGAATCCATTCATCAGTCTGATAACAGCTGGGAAGTACCTGCTCGTGCGTGTGTTCAGGTTTCTGAATCTTGTGCCCGATGGAAGAGGCTGTAGCAGATCATTACCAGGGTGCGATGGGTCTTTGATGATGATGGCTGCCTTTTTCGCGGCAGCGGGCCATGTAAATGGAGTCCATGGATGGAAGGTTGGCTTCCATGATGGTCTGGGCTGTGCACACCACCTTTGTAGTTTCTCATGGTCTTAGGCAGAGCAGTTGCCATACCAGGCCGTTATGCACCCAGGCAGTATGCTTTCAATGGTATATCTGTAGAAGCTGGTAAGGTTCCTTATGGACATGCCAAATTTCCTGACCTGCCTGAGGAAGAAGTGTTGTTGTGCTTTCTTGACTGTCACATCTAGGTGAGAAGTCCAGGAAAGGTTGTAATTTATCATCACTCCGAGGAACCTGATGTTCTCCACCTTCTCAACCTCCGTTCCATTGTTGTAGATGGGGGCATGTTCTCCTCCTTTCTTTCTGAAGTTGATGATCGGTTTTTTAGTTTTGCTGACGTTGAGAGACAGATTGTTTTCATTGCACTACGTCACCAAGCCCTCTATCTCCCTTCTGTATTTTGACTCGTCGTTGTTAGGTATCTGTCCCATTATGGTGGTGTCATCAGCGAACTTGTAGATGGTGTTCATTCGGAATTTGGCAACAGTCATAGGTGTACAGGGAGTACAGTAGGGAGCTGAGGATGCATCCCTGGGGGGGCTCCAATGTCGAGTGTTATTGTGGAGGAGGGCCAGTTACCTATCCTCACTGATTGTGGTCTATGGGTCAGAAAGCTGAGGATCCAGTTGCAGAGGGCGGAGCCAAGACCAAGGTCTCGGAGTTTTGAGATCGGTCAGGAGGGCATAATGGTGTTAAAGGCAGAGCTGTAGTGAATGAGCAGGAGTCTGATGTAGGTGTCTTTGTTGTCCAGATGTTCCAGGGATGAGTGCAGATTTAGGGATATGGCATCTGCTGTGGACCTGTTATGTCGGTAGGCAAATTGTAGGTGATTGAGGCAGGTTGGGAGACTGGAGTTGATGTGGGCCATGGCCAGTCTCTTGAGTCACCTCATGATTAGTGAAGTCAAAGCCACCGGGTGGTAGCCATTAAGGTACGTTGCATGTGTTTACTTAGGTACGGAGCTGATGATGGTCTTCTTGAAGCAGGTGGGGACTTCGGCTTGTAGGAGGGAGAAGTTGTAGATGTTGGTGAATACCTTCATCAGTTGGTTGGTCCACAAACACGGGAATGCTTTCTCTGATCCCAAAATAGTCCATTATAACCAAGTTGCCATTGCACTTTCTGGATCAAATAAGTCCCAAGCAACTGTTTTGGAAGGTTTGTCAGGGAGTATTTCAACTTACTTTAACACCAGTAATTCATAAGGTAAACATCCAACAGTGGGATTGGGAACCAACTCATTAGAAAGAATCTTAGAGAAATGTCCTCATCATAAATCTTCAAGAGATTTTCATCACTCAACTAATTACAGTACTCAAATGCAAAATACTGCAGATGCTGGAGATCTGAAATAAAAACAGAGAGTACTGGGGAAACTCAGCAGGTCTACCAGCATCTGTGGAGAGAGAAACTTTTTGTGTCCAATGATTCTTCTTCAGATCTTGAAACTTTAACTTTGCTTTTCTCTCCATAGATGCTGCCAGACCTGCTGAGTTTCTCCCACGCTTACTCATTTTAGACTAATAGGTGGTACCTTATGCCACTTATCCTGGGTATACACATGCACAGATCATTGAAGGTGGCAGGACAGGTAGAGAGACCAGTAAATCAAGTATATGGTGTTCTCAGCTTTGTTAAAAGAGGCATAGAGTACAAGAGCAGGGAGGTGATGTTGAGCTTGGACAACATACTCATTAGACCTCAGCTAGAATATTGTGTACTTTTGTGGGTGCCACATTAAAGGAAAGATGCAAACACATTGGATCGGTTACAGAAGTGATTTACAAGAATAGTTCCTAGCATGAGGAGCTTCAGTTATGAAGATGTTTAAAGAAGTTGGGCCTGTTCTCCTTGGAGAGAAAAGTGCTAAATGGAGACCAGGTTGAGGTTTTCAAAATGGTGTGCAGGCTGGACAGAGTAGATAGGGAGAAATTGTCTCTTCTTGTAAAAGAAACAAGAATGAGAGGGCATAGATTTAAAATGATATGTAAATGAAATAACAGTAATGTGAGAAAAAGCTTTTTCACACAGCAAGTAGTTAGGATACGGAATGCACTGCCTGGAAATGTGGTGGAGGCAGGTTCAGTTAGGGCATTCGAGAGGACATCAGATTTTTTCTAGCATAAGTCTCTTAAGTCCAGACTTGACTTTGTTAAGGTGGCAAACATGGTACTTTCACTCCAGAGATGAATGGACTGAGGATGGGCTGTGTATTCCCATTTAATATTATGGAATATTGAATTGCAAGTGACAATTATTGAAATAAGAGCAGAATGATAACCATGATGGCTTTGTGATATTACTGAAATGAAACCGGTTGGAGGAGTATTTGAAGAACAGAGTGAAAGAGGGAATTTTTATTTCTGCCATTTTTGTTTTCCCAGCGAGATCAGCTACAGTCCTTACGGGAAGAGAACAGTAAACTAGAGAGGTTGGTGTGTCAGCTGAAAACACTGAGCTGCTGGCGAGAGACTGTAAAGCAGAAGCAGTTCCAACGAACTTGCAGTGCCTTGGAGCAGGTGAGGGAAAATGCTTTGAGAGGGCACAAAGTTTATAAATCGATCTGGAACCTTGACAACAACATTAAAGCTTTAGCGATGGTCTGATAATTAGCAAGGGGTACAAATTTTGCCCCTAGCATTTCACAGATCATCAGTGATCTGCCAGTGGCCATGTAAAACTTGAAGTCTTTCTATGGAAAAATCTTTGCAACTTTTTATTTGTTGTTTGCAACTACATTTGTTTGTGATCTGGAAGGATGGTGGAAGCAGATTCAAGAGAAAATTCAATCTATACTTAAAAACAAAATGCAGGGCTGCACCCAGATGTCAGTAACTATTGTGAGTCACAAAAGTCTCGTTTACACTTGGATCTTCCTCCAGATAAATTTCACTCTTCACTCTTGAGGACTCAATTTAACTCCATCTAATGGCACCCTGGCTTGGAATGCTGGATCACTTGCTTACGTCCTGGTTGTTCAATCGTATCTGTCAGGCAGTGCTCCATCGTTGAGTTCCTGGGTAACCTTGAACGCCTTCTCAGCTCCCCCATCCCCGCCCCCAGGTCTGTCACAGCCCACTGACATTCAGCCTGTGCTGTGCCAGCTCACTCCTCGCTTTGTCCGCAATTCCCTCTCAATGGGCTTTGCCCAGTCTCTCAGAAGGTTTCCCCTTTGCTCCCGGCTCCTGTTATGTTTGGCGAGTTCTCAGTCTCTTCTGGTCTCTCGGTTACATTTTTCAGGACTCCCAGATCTCGTTTCAATTTCCTGTGAACACCTTTTGGAGCCAGTTTTTCACCCACTCCTTGAACCAGGTCCTGTGGGCTCCCTTCTCAGAGGGATCGGGCCGGATTCAGTGACTCCTGGTTTTCGCACTGGATCAACAACAACCCTGGACAGTACAGGAGCGGGGTGTTTGGCTGGAAACACTGCCCCACACACATGCATGCACACATGTACACAGACACATGCGCACACACAGATATGTGCACGCACACAGACATGCACATACACGCTTGCACAGACATACGCTCACACGTGTATACACAAAGCCACACACATAAGTACATGTACACACAGACACACACACGCACATACAAATTCACACACACACACACAGACACACACACACACTTGGGCCCAACAAGAACTGACAATCCCAACTTTCAGCTAAGAAATCCTTATCAGCACCCCGGTGGGTAAGGTTCACTACATGGTCAAGATGATGGTTTGTAAGTATTTATTTAATGAAGGTGTTCAAGAGGACACTGAGTGATTATTTGGAAAGAAATGGTGTGCAGGGATTTAGGGAAAAGGCAGTGGATTGGCACTGGTGTTATGGAGCAGATCAAACTCCCCTCAAAATATATAAAGGAGATAGCCTAGACCCTAACTTTTATCTTTCATAAAGGCAAGGGTAAGGTGCTGTGTTCGAGATGTAATTTGATTGGTCACACTACTGGGCTTTAAGCAAAACAGACTTTATTCTTACACCGTAGTTAAAATACAAACAAAAAGCATTGGCATAACTTTAACTGTATTAAAATACTTAACAAAGTAACATATTATTTAACTACTGCTCATCGACTGTCCCATAAACACACCCTTGGCAAAAGCAAATTCTGCAAAACAGATTTCCTTCACTTGCTATCCCTCCAGTCCAGGAGAAAGGGAAAACTGAACGAATGAATCTAGCAGCAGAGAGACAGAGGTGTATCTAGCAGTTTCAACTCCAAAAACCCCAACTTCAACAACTGAAAGCAAAACTAAAACCCTGGGTCTGTATGAGCCTGACTCCAGCTACTCATATGTCTTTTGTCTAATTAAAACAAAACCCAAAGCTATTTACTCTATTTTCTATGGACCACACATCTCAGTACCAGGTTGACAACAACCCCCTTCAAGAGAACCAGGATGGAACTCTTGAAGGTACATCCCATCATAGTAGGGAATAGATCCAGTGCAGGCACGATTGGCTGAATGGCCTCCATCTGCATTGTAGCAGTTCTGAAATTCTGTGATTGTTGGGAATATCTTAGGCTCAGCTGAGATCAACCTTCACTCTGTGGCCACTTTAAACCTGGCACAGGAGTGCCTTAAAGTTGGACCCCCTGTCAGTTTTATTACTTTATTTACCATTTTGGGACAAATAGGGAAAAATGATCACCCATGATCACCCATGATCACCAGACCAACGTCTCTCAGGCCATCCATAACCTTATCACCTCAGGGGACCTCCTCCCCACAGCCTCCAACCTCATCGTTCCCCAACCCTGCACTGCCCAGTTCTATTTTCTTCCCAAAACCCAGAAACCTGACTGCCCCGGCTGACCCATGATCTCTGCCTGCGCCTGCCCCACTGAACTCATCTCCACCTACCTTGACTCTGTCTTCTGGACATCTCTGACATTCTACTTCAAGGGCTGCAACCTCCTCCCTTCGTTGATTGAAAATTCCCTCAACCATATCTCTTGCATTTCCCACACTTATGCTCTCAAACACCCTCCCTCGACAAAAATAAGGACAAAATCACCCTAGTCCTCACATACCACCCCAACCTTCGCATCCAACGTATCATTCTCTGCCACTTCCGCCACCTACAATCTCACACCATGATCAAAGAGATAGTTCCCTTCCCACCCCTATCTGCCTTCCTAAGGACCACTCACTCCGTGACTCCCTCGTCTGTTCCATACTCCCCACCAACCCCATCATACCCGACATCTTTCACTGCAACCGCAGGAAGTGCTACATATGCCTCTACACTTCCCCCTCACCTCCATCCCAGGCCCAAGGCAAACTTTCCCAATCTGACAGGATTCACCTGTACATCCTCCAACCTGGTCTACTGTATCCATTGCTCCCGAAGTGGCCTCCTCTACATCAGTGAGACCAAACATAGATTCAGTGACTGATTCACGGAGCACCTGTGCACTGTACGCTAAATTCAACACCACCTTCCAGTTGCCGACCATTTTAACTCCCCCCTCCCACCCCCTGGATGACATGTCCATCTTGGGCCTCCTCCAGTGCCACAATGACGCCACACGCAAACTGGAGGAACGACACCTCATATTCCACCTCAGGAGCTTACAGCCCAATGGCCTAAACATAGAATTCACCAATTTCAAAATCTCCCCACCCTCGGTCTCATTCTGTGTCCAACCCTCCCCCTCATCCCCGTCTCACTGACCTGACACAACCCATCCGTCTCCTTCCCCACCTATCCACCCCACCCTTCCCACTGACCAATCCCCACTATCAACCTTTCGCCGTCCCACCTACCTACCCCAGCCCCACCCCTCTTCCATCTATTTATTTCCCAGTTCCCTTCCCCCTCCCCAATCCTGATGGATGGTCCAGGCCTGAAATGTTGACTGTCCTGCTCCTCTGATGCTGCCTGACCTGCTGTGTTCCTCCAGCTCTGCACCCTATCAACTCTGACTCCAGTATCTGCAGTTCTTGCTATCTCCAGGGAAAAATGTCGCACCTACTTCTGAGAGTTTTTGGCGGAGGATGGGATCATGCCTGTGATGTTCAAAATGTAGCTGAACCTGCATGAGGTGCTGAAGTTCCATGGCTAATGGTTCAGTTCACTCTGTCAGAAGTGCCTCTCGATTCTGTGGGAGTAACTTTGAGATCTAGGACCCAGCGCCCTGATCTGACCACTGAATGGAAAATTAATCCAACTGAGGATGGAGAGGTCAAACAAGGGACAAGAAAAGTGGTCAATGATTGGCACAGCCTGGTTCTGATCACTGCTATTGCTCACCTGTCACCACATAAAGAATAGACATTTGACCAGAAGTAACTCTTTCTTCCCCCTTTCTCATTCAACTTTTTTGAAAAGTCAAGTGATAGCTGCTGGAGGAAATTGGCATCATGTTTTTGACCTTTTATCCTTTATGTTAACAGGAAGTCCGTAAAGTCAAGAAAGATTATCTCAATGTTAAAATGCTGGCAGAAGAGGAAGTGATTTTACTGCGTCAGCAACTCTCAGCTGTACAGAAAGCTCTGAGCAAGTGCCAGTCAGAGAATGACAAAATGAAGACAGAACTGGAAAAGGAGGTATTCCCAGAAACTCTATACCTTCTCGAACTTGGGAGCAGGAGTTTTGAGCCGGATTTGCCATTCATTACGATCTTTGTGGCCTCAACCCAAATTTCCTTTCTTCTCCCCATGCCCTCTGACTGCTTTGTATGTCAAGAATATATCTATGTCAGTCTTCAATAATCCTCCACTTTCTGACCTTTACAGAGAACTACCATTCTACATCCTATGCCAAACGGTAGCTCAGACTGTTTCTATTGCATCAGACATCCCTATTGCTAATAATAAATGGAAAATATCTGGCCATGGCAGAGTGAGGGCAGACCTTGCTGTTTGCAGTTTGGCTACCATTTCCTACATTATAGCAGTGGTACATGCAATGGGTACACCTAAAGGCAACAGGAAACTGCCATCCTTACCTGGGCTGGCCTACATGTGACTCCAGACCCATAGCAATGTGGTTGGCTCTTAACTGCCCTCTGGCTGGTTAGGAATGGGCAATAAATGGTGCCTCGCCGTGACACCCTCATCCCATGAATAAATTGAAAAAAAACCTTTTCTTTTATATAACTTGTAAGAGAAGGTGAGAAAATATCAGTCCTGAGAAGAGTAAACTGTCTTGATGAGAAAGCAAAGCCCTAAAAGATGTCACTCTTGATGCCATATGCCTGAGTTTTTGTTGACCACAGAAATGGCTGCTGAAGGAGTACGAACACAAGGCTTCTCAAGAGTTGAAGAGCCGACAACAACTGGACATCGTGAAGGCATCCAACATGGAACAACTGTTGAATGACATGGAGGTGAAGGAGCAGCGGTTCCATCTCCTAAGCGCTGAGTTTGAGAGATCTTCCAAAATGGCTCAAATCCAACACAATAAGATTGATAAGGAGATCAAACAGGTATAGTATAACCAAAAGTATCCTTCTTTACTCTATGCCTTACAGAAAATGATACTGGTCCCATTGACAGCTGAAATGGTAATATCCATTTGTTTGATATTTTTCTGAAGTGAAAGAATAATATCTACCTCACAACTCAGAGCATTGAATTCTTAAAATGGATCTATTTTGTGACTGAGTTCTGGATGCTTATGATAGACAAGGACTGCAAAACATTCGAGTGCACACTAGTAACATTTACTCATTACAGAGACAAGGATCAGTAGGACTCCATTAGCACTTTCTTATGTAAGTGCATAAAAGGAGTAGGCCATTCAGCCCTGCTCCATTATTCAAAGAGATCATGGCTGATCTTCTATCTGAACACCATTTTCTTGCACTGTCCTATATCCTTTGATATTTATAATGTGTAAAAATCCTTGGATCTTTATGACTGAGTCCATAGTCCAAGCAGTAATGAATTCCATAGGTTCAAGAAATTCCTCCTCATCTTTTTCAAGCTTGTATTCATGTCCTTTTAATTTTTGAGTGGTTCAATTTAAAAATAATTAGCAACTCAGCTTTAAGTGCTAAACAAGGTAACATGTTAGTTGGGATAAAAGGTACTGCAGATGCTGGAGAATCCGAGATAACAAGGC
>JAHRHZ010000039.1:22268993-22287448 GCA_024137785.1 Ginglymostoma cirratum
TTTCCTGCTCCTATGATGCTGGTTGGCCTGCTGTGTACATCCAGCCCCATGCTTGTTATCTAACATGTTAGTTTATTATTACACATCTATTGCAGAGTTATTTAAGTAAATAGTGGTGAAGTTATAAATACAAAGGTATTTGTATAGAAGTAGAGATAAGTAAAGATAAATGTAATGTATGAAGATGAAAATTAGATCAGTCTCTAATTGCATTGCAGTCACAGCTTACTTGAAAATTCTCTTTCTGAAGTGAAAGGGTTGAAACATGAAGTCAGATTCAGCAGCTGTGATGGCGTCAGCAGTTGAACGGTTGGAAGCTGCTGGCACAGGTGGACTAAGCAGAACAGATTCTGGGAGTGGGTGAAGGCTCCTCTGTTTTGTTTCATTCTTACAGCACTGCTGATAATCATTGGTGGGATCCTGGCTCAGCCCAGAAATCCTTTAGCTAGCTTGTCCTGGATGTGTCCCTCACAGATCAGACTCAATGTGCCAAATGGCCTAATTCTGTTCCTATGCCCCATGGGCCCCTCTCCCAGTTGTGAATAATTTCTGTTTCAAGGTGTTTTCATCCAATGGTCAAACGTTTTATCAAAATCAAACAAAATGGCTGCTTATGTAGACATTTGGTTCCACAAACCAATTCATAATATTGGAATTCCTCCTGCTGTCCTTCATGGCTTCTGTTCCACAAGATAGTAACTTCACTCCATGAATTAATGACTCTATGTGATTAACACTTAATTTACCACAGTCTGATGATCTGCCTTGGCTGCAGTTGAATCCACAAGAGAAGTCACGTGTCTTCTTGGCGCCCTTCTCTAAGATGCTTTATACCCATTTTAAAGACATATAACTACACGTTTGTAGTACAAGATGTTGTTTGAGAACCTTGCGGCAAATTGCTTTGCTCTGCAGCATCATCTACTTTCTGTTATTTGTTAGGTACGCTGTAAGCTGGTCCAGGAACGCAACTTGAAACTAGATGCCTTCCAGCGAGTCAGTGAATTGCAGAAACAGATGTGTGACTTTGAGGTAGCTTTGTCTCTAAGAGGCAGTGCTGCAGGTAAAACAAAAGTATTGTCGGACTATTTATCGTCATTTATGACCAATATGTGTGGTATGTGAATTGCAGCCAAATTCTCTAAATACTTGCAACTAAGTAAAAAAAAAAAAATCACAGGAAGTGCAGTAAAACTGCATTCTGCAACTACAACACGATGTATCTTGGTATAATTAGATCCAGGCTTTCACCTAAAATATTCCTGTATAGCCAGTTGCTTTAGATTTTCTGCCTTCCTTGCTCTATTACAAATGCCATACCTCAATAATGTATCCTTAGCCCCTTCTATTTTGTGTCCTTTTGGTTCACTGTGATGGCATTAAATCAGGTTCTAACAATGCCTAGCCACCACTTCTCTTGACCACTTTACTGTCTTTAATTTGTCATTCTGCTTGTCAGCATTCATATTGTAGAGGCTGAAACTTCTTCCAACTAAATGTTAAAAAAGGAAGACTAACATTTAAGTCACGACTGGACATCTCAAAGCACTTTGCAACCAATGAAGTACTTACTAAAATATAGTCATTATTCTCATGTAGGAAATGTTGTAGCCAATATAAAGATATAGCAATCTCCCAGAAACTGCAATGTGATAAGGACCAGATAATCTGTATCTCTTCTGTGGTGTAGATTAAAGGATAAATTATGGGCTGGATTCAGGGATAACGCTGCTACTCTTCAAAATGAAGCCACGTTGTCTTGCGTGCACCAGACTTGGCAGATGGGGAGAGATAGTAGGAACTGCAGATGCTGGAGAATCTGAGATAACAAGGTGTAGAGCTGGATGAACACGGCAGGCCAAGCAGCGTCAGAGGAGCAGGAAGGCTGACGTTTAGGGTCTAGACCCAAAACGTCAGCCTTCCTGCTCTTCTGATGCTGTTTGGCCTGCTGTGTTCATCCAGCTGTACTCCTTGTTTTGGCAGATGGGGACTCAGTTTAACATGTCATCCAAAAGACAGCTTCCACAGCAATGCTGTGCTTCCTTAGTAATGCAGTGCAGTGCCCACATTTGTGTTGACATTGAGTGAAAATTGAACCTGGACACTTGTGACTCAGAAGCAAGAGTGTTACCGACATCTGACACTTGGGATGAGTGAAATCATCACCTTCAGCGTTCACTATAAACTCTGTTCCTCATGTGCTGGCCTTGTCCTAACTCAAACCATTCACTCATTAATGCCTTGCTCACTAAACTTCCAATGGTTCCTAGTCTGGCAACAGGTCAATTTTAAAATTCTCCTTTTTCTTTTCAAGTAACTCCATCATCATTCCCCTCCTTGTCTCTGTAATCTCATCTCAGCCATCTGAGATCTCAGCACTCCTCCAATTGTGGCCTTTTGCATATCTGCGATTTTAATTCCTCACCACTGGTGGCTGTGCCTTTGGTTACCTATGTCCTGCACTTTGGAATTCCCACCCTATAACTATCTGGCCCCAAACTCCTCTTCCTCCTCTAATCACCCATTACAACTCTTGATTCGAGTTTTGATTATTTATGGTGATATCTCTTTATCTGGGTCATTAATAGATTGTATTTCCATGTGAATATATTAACAAAGATCAGGAGCAGGCCATTCAGCCTTTGAAAATCATTGCATTATTTAATAAGATCATGGCTGATCAGATTATATCCTTAAATCCCTTTTTGTATCTGCCCGATAACTTTTCATCCCTTGCTTATCAGGAAACTATCCAGTTCTACAATAAAAATATACAAAGACTCTGCTTCTATCGCTCAGACACTCTCAACTGTCTGAGAGAAATTAACTAACCTCATAAACAGCAACCCCTAGTTTTAGATTCTCCCAGAACAGGAAACATCCACACCACATGCATCCTGTCAAGATCCTCAGCATTTTATATGTTTCAATCAAGTTGCCTTTTACTCCTCTAAACCAGCACAACCATAGTCATTCCAAACTTTCCTCAGACAAAAGCTGCCCATTCCAAATACCAGTCTGATAGATCTCTGAACTGTTCCCTACATATTTACATCCTTTCTTAAATAAGGCAACCAATACAGTACACAATGCCAAATGTGAACTCACTCGTACCCATCTTAATTGAAGCATAGTCTCCATACTTCTGAATTCAGTTTTCTCCTTCACCGTCCTTGTACCCTCACATCCTCAGTTGTTGCCTCCAATTCCAATATTGAGTACCCCACCTTCCTGCAATGACAGTATCCCCTGATAGCCATCAATGACAATCTGCTGACCCCCCCAGAACTGACCGTGCTCTATCCCCTGACTGATCTCCATGCATCTCCCTGACCCATGATCCACTAATCCATTGCCTGGTTGCACTAGACCTGCAGAAGTGTCAGTGGCCCAGTCCCTGGACTGTCACAAGATGGACCCCATTGTCTTTTAAAAATTCCAGTGGAATCCACCTCCACGACTTTCCCAGACAGTGTGTTCCAAATCCTAACAACTCTCCGAGACGTTTCACTTCACCTCATTCCGAGCTCTCTTGCCGGCAATCCTGAAGTGTGATTCCTAGTTACTGACACACCAATTAGTGGAACCAGGATATCCTTGTTTATCCTGTTAAAATTGTTCATAATTTTAAACACCCATATAAGATCACTTGTTAATCTTCTCCAACAATATTTCTTTGTATCTAAACTCCCTTGTTCCTGTTATCATTGCAGTAAATCCTGTTTGCACTGTCTCCAGGGCTTTAACATCCTTCCTTAAATATGGTGGCCAGAACTGCATACAATACTCCAAATGTGGTCTGACCAGTGGTGACAGTATGACATAGTTAAAAACAGCAGAAAAGAACAGGAAGGGACGAAGGGTTTAACTGAAATTGGACATCAGTAACTAACTACATGTCAGAACGTAGTGCTAAAAATATATTGAAGTTTTTTTAATTTGACTGCACAAAGTGTCTGCAATAAAATACATGGACAAATGACACTAAAATGGGGAAATGATTTTGATCTCATTACCATCATGGAGACATGGTTACTGGATGATCAAGGCTGGGATGTAAATATTCCAGGGTACACGACATTGTGGGAGACAGCAGAATAGGAATGTAGAAGAGGGAAAAAAAAAAGGAAAATCCCATTAGATTTAACTATTGGATTATTTCTGAAGATGTATCTAGTCTGGATTTGCATTTTGTATGTCAAATCCATTTTATGCACACATTTTCATGGAATGATGCTTGCCCTTGTAATGTAATGGCTTCATTTTAACATATTAATCTTGGTTTTTCAATCTCTTCATTGCCTTGTCCCTCCCTATCTTTAATCGCCAGCCCCATGACCCGCCACGATATCTGCATACCACTAACTCTCTCTTAAGCATCTCAAATTTTAATCACTGTACCGTTGAGACTCTGTCCGGACCCCAATCCAGTTGTTGGAGGGAAACCTGAGGGAAAAGATTTACATGTGTTTGGAAAGGGCAAGGACCGATTAGGAACAGTCAACATGGCCTTGTGGGAGATTGTGTCTCACTAACTTGATTGCGTTTTTTTTGAAGTAGTAATGAAGAGGATTGGTGAGGGTGGAGCAAAAGACATAATCTATATGGACTTCAGTAAGGCGTTCGACAACATTTCTCATGGTAGACTGATTAGCAAGGTTCGATCACAGAAAACCGGTAGAACTAGCCTTTTGGTACAGAACTGGCTCGAAGGTAGACAAGAGTGTGGTGGTGGAGGGTTGCTGTTCAGACTGGAGGACTGTGACCAGCGGTGTGCCACAATGATCAGTGTTGTGTCCTGTCCACTGCTTTTTGTCATTTATATAAATGATTTGGATATGAACACAGGAGATATGCTTAGTAACTTTGTAGATGACACCAAAATTGGAGGTGTAGTGGACAGCGAAGAAGGTTACCTCCGAGTACAATGGAACCTTCAGCAGATGGGCCGATGGGCCTATGAGAGGTGGATGGAACTTCATTTAAATAAATGTGAAATGCTGCCCTTTGCAAAAGAAAATCAGGGCAGGACTTATACACTTAATGGTAAGGTCCTGGGGAGTGTTGCTGAACAAAGAGATCTTCATAGTTCCTTGAAAGTGGAGTAGTGAAGAAGGCATTTGGTATGCTTGCCTCTACTGGTCAGTGCGTTGGTTATAGGAGTTGGGGGGTCATGTTGTGGCTGGGTAGGCGGCTTCTGGAATACTGTGTGCAATTCTGTTCTCCCTGCTATTGGAAGGATATTGTGAAACTTGAAAGGGTTCAGAAAAGATTTACAAGAACGTTGCCAGGTTTGGAGGGTTTGAGCTATCAGGAGAAGCTGAATAGACTGGAGGGGGGTTACTTTTCCTGGAGTATTGGAGACTGAGGGGTGACATTATAGAGGTTTATAAAATCACGCAGGGCATGGATAGGGTATATAGACATGGTCTTTTCTCCAGGCTGGGTGGTCCAAAACTAGGGAGCATGGGTTTAAGGTCAGAGGGGAGGATTTAACCCTCAGAGGGTGATGCGTGTATGGAATGAGCTGCCAGAGGAGGTGGAGGAGGCTGGTACAATCACAGCATTTAAAAGGCATCTGGATGGATATATGAATAGGAAGAGTTTAGAGGGATATGGGCCAAATGCTGGCAAATGGGGCTAGATTAAGTTAGGATATCTAGGATATCAAGTTAGGATATTAAGTTAGGCACAGACGAGTGGGATCGAAGGGTCTGTTTCCGTGCTCTACATCTCTATGACTTACTTTGACTGCCTAAGGTAGACATCTGATCTTGCATGAGCTTTTTGAAGATGTTGCTTTTGATTGACCTTAATTTATTTATGGGGTGTGGGCATCACTACCTTTACCTACTTGTACTTGAGAATGTACTGGTCCAGGCAAAGTAGTGGTGGCAAACTGCCTCCTTGAACTGCTGCAGTCCATTTGGTGTAGGTACACCCAAAATACCATAAGGGAGGGAATTCCAGGATTTTGACCCAGCAACAGCGATATATTTTCAAGTCTGACTAGTGAGTGGCCTGGAGAGGAACTGATCAGGACCACATATGCTATTGGTGTAGTTGTCAGTTTGCACTGTACAGTCATACGTCCACCTTCTTGACTGATGACCACTGACGGCAAGCTGCCAGGTTTGTGTCTGCTCTGAACTACAGAGATAGGTTTGTATTGAAGGGGGAAAGAAAGGCAAAGTAACGGAGGGAAGGAATACCAGAACCAGGCATTATGGAAAACAAGACTTTTGTAGGATGGCGAGATCGTAAGAACTGCCAATGCCAGAGTCAGCAGGCCAGGCAGCATCAAGAGGAGCAGGAAAGTTGACGTTTCGGGTCGGGACCCTTCTTCAGAAAATGTAGGATGGTCATGTTTAAACAGTCATCTGTTTTTGTTTAGGGCAAACATCCTGGGATGGGCAGGTTAGCAACCACACTGACATCAGCCCAGATACAGGCCCACGTGATTTGCCCAGGTTGGAACACAGAAACTCAAGTTTCAGTTTTCATGTCTTGACTTAATAGAAGGATGACTTCTGGCTAGATACAGATGCTCAGTTTCAGAGTCCTGGAGAGGAGTATGGAAAGCGAGAATGAATGCTGGTGGGACCAGCTTGTTTAGTAGTGGGATATGCAGAGATGTACAGAACAAGGAGTCAGCAGGAACCTTACTGCTGGAATTCCATTTGAAAACAGTCAAGAAATGAGTGAAGGAACTTCCAAGGAACTCTGAAAGACTTTCACTTAGTGTGAAAGAGAGAAGAGAACCTGTTAAATAGGCAGGAGAAATGTGGGACTTTCATGGGAGTATATGTCAAATAAGACTGTGACATGATATGTAAATGTGGCAGAGGGTTCTTGGTTGAGTTGGTGATTGGGGAAAGTACCTTTTCTGTGTGCGGAATATTAAGTGTTTCCTCTAATATTTAATCAATATTGATTTTAGTTTGTTACAGTAAGTCTTAAATTGAAACACTGTCGCATTTATTTCAAATGTTATTAGTCTCTGCAGGAATAGTAACACAGGCCATGAAGGTATTTGTAAACAAAGATGCAAATTTTAGAAACAGAAGTGTTACACAATTAAAAGACAGTGGGTTTTGAACTCTGGGCATACAGCCACAAAAGCCATTACTTTTGCTTTTCTTCATTTCTTTTTAATGGAGATCCTAAATCAATATGTAAGACAGCAGGTAAAAGCCTTAGAACAGAAAAGCAGAGTTAAAAATCAGAGTGTTAGTTGGTGCAAATTCACAGAAGATGAAAGCAGGAATTTGCCAAAGTCATGCTCCTCCTTCCAAAGTAATGAGGAAGCAGGAACACACAGTACACCAAGCAGCTGTATTTGTAATATTTTCTTATTTTTGAAAAACCCTAAACAGATAACAGGAAGAAATTACCATCATATCTGTGTCGCAGTGCAAGCAGCTTCACAAGTATTTTACCAGGTACTTACAAATAAACCTTCACCTAAATTATTTTAGTCAAGTGGCCAGACTTGACATGGAAATGGCTGTTATTTGTCAATGGACTGATTTCTCCCACTGGCTAGAATGACAATTTGTATTTAATTTATTTAGTAAAACATCAAGGTACTTCAGCAGTTAAACCAAAGATTTTGCACAAGCTACAAAAGAAGCAGGTGTCCAAAGTTTAAGTGATGGAATTATGATTACAGCCCTTTGGAGGCTGTTGAGATCTAAGGTGACTCTCTGTAGAGCAGGAGCAGACCATTTCGTCCCTTGGGCCTGCTCTGCCGTTCAATAAAATTTATGTCTGATCGGTTTGTGGTTTCAAATTACACATTCTCAGCTCTCCACCGCCACCCAACGCAAACCCAATAACCCTAGACTCCCCTCTCCACCGAGATATTGATCCACCTCTGTCTTTTAAAATGTTCAATGTACCTCCCTCCACCTCCTACTGAGACAGGGAGTTTCAGAGCTGCACAATCCTCCAACTCAGTCACACAGCATGGAAACAGACACTACAGTAATTGCTGAACATAATCCCAAACTAAACCTGCCTGCTCCTGGCCCATATCCCTCCAAACCCTTCTTGTTTAGATACTTCTTTGATAAGTACGTAAACAGAAAAGCTGCCTTTTAAATGTTGTAACTGTGCCCACATCAACCACTTCCTCAGGAAATTCATTCCACACACCAGTCACCCTGTGTAAAAGAAAAATTGCATGTCTTTTTAAAAAAAATCTCCTCTCACCTTAAAAATGTGCCCCTTAGTCTTAAAATCTGCCCTGCTAGAGAAAAGACACCTACCATTAACTACCTATACTCATGATTTTATAAGCCTGTATAAAAGGTCACCTCTCAATAACTCCAGTGATTCAATATGCTCCAGTGAAAAAAGTTCCAGCCTACGTTTGAACTCAAACCTTCCATACTCGGCAACCTCCTGGTAGATATCTTTTGAACCACCTCTAGCTTAGTAATATCCTTTTTATAACAGGGGGACCAGAACACTCAGGACTCCAGAAGAGGCTTCACCGTTGTCCTGGACAACCCAACATGATGTCCCAACTGCTGTTTTCAAAGGACTGAGCAATGAAGGCAAACATGTTAAACACCTTCTGAGGAAGTGTCACCGGACCCAAAACGTTAACACTGTTTTCTCCTTCACAGATGCTGCCAGACCTGCTGAGCTTTTCCAGCAACTTTGTTTTTGTTCCTGATTCACAGTATCTGCAGTTCTTTTGGTTTTTATGCTAAACACCTTTTTAAGCAACCTGCCATTATGTGACTCAAACTTCAAAAGAATAATGTAACCACAACCCTAGGTCCTTCTATTCTACAAAACCATCCAAGGCCCTACCATTAATTGTATAAGCCCTACCCTTGTGTTGTACCAAAATGCAATACCTCACATTTAGCCAGATTGAACTTCATCTGCCATTTTTCAGCCCATTGACTCATTTGATCAGATGCCTTTGTAATCTGTCCTCATCTCGGTCCTGAAGTGTGACGCCTAATTCCGAAACAGCACCCCCTAGTTCTGTACTCTCAAGAGGAAATGTCCTTTCCACTCCCACCTTGACAAGACCATTCAGGATCTTATACACTTCAAACATGTCACACACCACTCTACTAAAGTCCAGTGGAAACAAGCCCAGTCTATTCTCATAACACAAGCCCCTCATTCCAGGCATCAATCTGGTAAACCATCTCCAATGCATTTGCATCCTTCCTTAAGTAAAGATGACCAAATTGCATGCAATATTCACGATATGGTCTCACCAATGCCCAGTTGGCTCCTTGATCTTTGCCTGTAGCTCTGCAGTTATAGTGTCATACAGCATGGAAACTGGCCCTTCAACCCAATTTGACCATGCCAACTCGTGGCTTCTTATTTGTCTGTGTTTGGCCCATATCCCTCTAAATCTTTCCTGTCTGTGTACTGCCCAAATGTTTTTACTGTTGTAATTGTTTTCACCTCTACCCCTTCCTCTGGCAGCTCATTCCATTTACACACCACCCTGTGTGAAAGATTTGCGCCCCCCCCCCCCCCCCGGTCCTTGTTTAAATATTTCCCCTCTCACCTAAAACCTATGCCTTCAAGGTTTGGACCCCTCTGCCCTGGGGAAAAGATCTTGGCTATTCACCTTATCTACACCGCTCATGATTTTATAAACTAAGATTTATTACCCTCACATCCTCATCCTATTTCCTCTTGGACATCATTGTCTCTACTTCTACTGCATTTGTAGGCAACAAGCTCCAGGTTACTATTACTCACTGCATAGAAAATGAGTTCCTGCATCGCCCCAGCATCTCTTGAACAAAATGTTTATGCGGCCCCATCTTTTACTTGTCTACCTTATCAGGGCTTGTCATAACCCTATACACGTTACTTCACTGTGACTGCGTCAAAATTCTGGAACTCCTTTCCCAATACTACTATGGGTGTCTCTATGTAGTGATTCAAGGCAGCTCATTATCACTTTCACAAGGGTAACTAGGGATGGTTAATAAACACTGACAGAGTTAGAGATGCTCACATCCATTTAAATTTTAAAAAATCTCCCAATTTCCCTTTGCCACAGGAGACCAAGCCTAGCTTCTTAAACCCAACCTTGTTAGGTTGATCTCTGATCTCAAAGCATTCTGGTCAGTCTTTTAAGGAGCCTTAGAACATGCCTAAGCTATGGTGACCAGAACTGAATGTAACACTAGCTGCAGCCTAATTGGAGTCTCATAACTAGTTCAATATACTTTACTGCATTTTGAACTCAGTACCTCAGTTTATGAAGCCCAAGGTCCCAAAAGCTTTTAACAACTCTCACTTCTTCAAAAGATTCCCCTCTATTGCTGCACACTCCTTTAGCTGTATCATTATGGCAGAAGATTGAGAGAAGCCATACAGATAATGCATCACCTCACACGTCCCTGTAGTAAATTCCACTTCCATCTGTCTGCCATCAGTTGTTATTAATTCACACTAACCACACATCCAAGTTTGACACCAGCAGCAAATTTTGAAAAACGACAATCGACTTCAATACCCAAGTTACTTACACGGTTGAAAAAAAGCAGTGTTCCTTGAACTGAACCCGAGGAATACTAGTGTTTACCATTCTCCAGACTGAAGGTCAACTGTTTGCGACCACTTGCTGACAATTCCAGTGTTAAAATTCTCATGCTGGTATTCAAATTTCAATGGCCTTTCTCCTCACTATCACTGCAACCACTTACCAGACTGAAAATGATCAAATTTCTCCAATTCTAGCCTCCTGCTCATCCTTGAATTGCTTTGTTCCATTATTGCTGGTCAAACCTTCAGCGGCCTAGCCCCCAAGCTCTTATATTCCCTTGATGTGTCTCGAGCTCGCTCTCCTCAAGACGCTCCCTAAAACGTGCTGCCCTAGCTTTCAATCACTTGTATTAATATCTTACTTTGGCATCACGCTTGGTAATTCCCATGTAAAGGTCTTTGGGATGTTCTACCACATTGAATACCTTATAACAATGCAAGATGCTATAGTGTAACTTCACAAGCATTGGCACTTAAACCAAACTCCTGCCAGCATGTACAGTAATACCCTTTTACATTGGTCCAGCAGAAATGCCCGATGGGCTAGAAAGCAGCAACAGCAGAAACCTTGTCAGAAAGCCCCCTAATTTCTGAACCTCCTTGAAGGAGCACTTAGCTAATCTGAATAATTATAATCCAGTTTAAAATTTGGAATAAAGAAGAAGTTAAGAATTTCTAATTATGGGTGAAATTACCATGTATGTAGATAAAAAATGTTCAGTAGTAAATAAGGATTTTGAACAGGTTAATCCTGCTTGACAAACCTTTGAATTTTTTTGGGAAGGTGACAGACCTGGTAAACAGGAACATAAGCATACGTAGCATGCATAAACTTTGAGAAAGCCTTCAACAAGGCAACATAAGAAAATTGCCCAAAAATGGCATTTAAAATCAGGACAGCAAACTGAATTTAAAAGCTTGTTTAAAAAAAGTGTACAAAACAATGAATTATGCAACTTTTGAAAAGGTGGCCTGTTTGGTGGTGCCCCACAAGTTTCAGTTTCGGGACCACAGCTATATACTGCATAACACCGATTTGGGTCTTGAAGCTGTGGAATCATGCCAAATGATGCCAAAATAGAAAAGACAGTCAATCTTCAGAAAACTAAAGCAAATAACTAAAACTGAAGTGATACTGATGAAATGGGGGAAGTAGGTTAGAAAGTTAATCAGAATGAAATTAATTTGCTTAAAAATAAATAGAAGTAGGCTTGGTGCTGAGAACAGTAGTTTCATAAGAACATAAGAACTAGGAGCAGGAGTAGGCCTTCCGGACCTTCGAGCCCACTCCGCCATTCAACCATGATCATGGCTGATCTTTTCGTGGACTCAGATCCACTTACCCATGCTCTCACTGTATCCCTTAATTCCTTTTATTGTTCAAAAAAAGTATCTACCTTAGCTTTAAAAATATTTACTGAAGTAGCGTCAACTACTTCACTGGGCAAGGAATTCCATAGATTAACAACCCTCTGGGTGAAGAAGTTCCTTCTCAATTCAGTCCTAAATCTGTTCCCTCTAATCTTGAGGCTATGCCCTCTTGTCCTAGCTTCACCTGCCAGTGGAAACATCCTCTCTACTTCTATCTTATCTATTCCCTTCATAATTTTATATGTTTCTATAAGAGCCCCCCCCCCAAATCTTCTGAATTCCAATGAATATAATCCCAATCTCCTCAGTCTCTCCTCATAAGCCAAACCCCTCATCTCCGGAATCAACCTAGTGAACCTCCTCTGCACCCCTGCTAGTGCCAGTACATCCTTTCTCAAGTAAGGAGACCAAAACTGCACACAATACTCCAGGCGTGGCCTCGCCAGCACCTTGTACAGCCGCAACATAACCTCTCTGCTTTTAAACTCAATCCCTTTAGCAATGAAGGACAAAATTCCATTTGCCTTCCTAATTACTTGTTGTACCTGCAGACCAACCTTCTGTGATTCACGCACAAGGACACCCAGGTCCCTCTGCATAGCAGCATGCTGCAACATTTTACCATTCAAGAAATAATCTTTTTTACTATTACTCCTACCAAAATGTATGACTTCACGTTTATTTACATTGTATTCCATCTGCCAGACCTTTGCCCACTCACTCAATGTATCTATGTTCCTCTGCAAAGTTTCACAGTCCTCTGCACACTTTTCTCTGCCACTCATCTTAGTGTCATCTGCAAACTTTGACACCCTACACGTGGTGCCCAACTCCAAATCATCTATATAAATTGTAAATAATTGCGGTCCCAACACTGATCCCTGAGGCACACCACTAGTCACTGATTGATAGCCAGAATAGCACTCATTTATCCCCACTCTTTGCTTCCTGTTAGTCAACCAATCCTCTATCCATGCTAATACTTTACCCCTAACGCCATGCATCCTTATCTTATGCAGCAGCCTCTTGTGCGGCACCTTGTCGAAGGCCTTTTGGAAATCTAGGTACACCACATCCACTGGGTCCCCATTGTCCACTTTGCTCGTAATGTCTTCGTAGAATTCCAGAAAATTTGTCAAGCATGACCTGCCCTTCACGAACCCATGCTGCGTCTGCCCAACGGGACAACTTCTATCAAGATGCCTTGCTATTTCTTCCTTGATAATAGACTCAAGCATCTTTCCCACTACAGAGGTTAAGCTAACCGGTCTATAATTCCCCATCTTTTGTCTACCTCGTTTTTTAAACAGTGGCGTCACATTTGCTGTTTTCCAATCTGCTGGGATTGCCCCAGAGTCCAGCGAATTTTGGAAAATTACCGCCAGTGCACCTGCTATTTCTTCCACCATCTCTTTTAGTACCCTGGGATGCATTCCATCAGGGCCAGGAGACTTATCAATCCTTAGCTCCATTAGCTTGCCCAACACTACCTCTTCTGTAATAATGGTTGTTTCCAGGTCCTCATCTACCTTCGTCTCTTTGTCAATTACTGTTTCACTTGAATTAAGAGTATTTCAGACAGTGATTGCCAGGATGGCGGTAATGTTCCCATGAATATCTTAGTACACTTCTCAGGTGGTCACAAGTTTGGAAGCTGTAGCAGTGCCACTGCCTGCTGGTACCTTGCTGTTCCTTTGCATTTCAGAGCAGCTTTTGGAATTCTGTGTTTGTTTTACAGTATTGTTCTGCTTGTAATATCTTTACAATATAATTTTATAACTAAATACAATGTCACAGCTAGAACCATTTATATTCTTTGATCCAATACTATTTGGTAAATTCTAGGTAGAATCACTGAAATATTTATGCATTGTTCACACAGGCATGCAATTAGCAACTCCGTGTCGCACCCACTCGTCATTGATTTCCAGGGAGCATTCTCAACACTGTTTGACTACTGACTCAAAGGCCACTGTTTTCAGCAGAACAATTACTGATAGAGGAAGGGTGCAAAGGCCAAAAACAGTAAGTAGAGTTGTAACAAATACTTAGCCCAAAATTGCAGGATCAAAGATGGATCAACGAGTCCTGCCACTCATTCTAGATGACAGGTACTTTCTTTCACAGAAAGAATAGGGTATGACGGAGATAAGCATGGAGCTGGAGGAACACAGCAGGCCAGGCAGCACCAGGAAAGTTTCCTGCTCCTCTGATGCTGCCTGGCCTATGTTCCTCCAGCTCCACACTGTTATCTGACTCCAGCATCTGCAGCTCTTGCTGTCTGTGGTTTGATGGAGTTTTTCTTTGATAGAAGAATTTTAGCTGATGTGGTGATCAGAAACCCAAGATGACAGATGGTGAAATTTGAAATCAAGCATAAAGTGCTTGCATAAGGAGGAAGATTCACTGCAACTGCTTTTATGAAGATCAGGTAATGCAGCATCTGATTCTATAGCTGCAAAAATCCACTCTGGATTTCTAACTCAGGTACCTGAACAGGCTTGGAAACCTAGATTTTTCAATAGTGGCTAGACCTGAGACACTACACGTGTAGTGTCTCCCACCCACCACCCTCCTCTAACCAAAAAAAAAACTCTGGTGGTGTTGGTAAGGTAAGGTTTTTCTTTTTAAAAAGATGTGCTGGTAAGTAGAGTGATTGGTAAAATTTTTTTCATTTCATCTATTGTTTGATATTATTGTAGGACGAAGATAACCTTAAGAGTAAAAAGGGCAGGAGATTCCAGACCCGTGTTATGCTCCCCTTGCTCAATGTGGGAGCTCAGGGATGTGGCTGATGTCCCTGACTCCTAAGCGTGCAGGAAGTATGTCGAGCTGCAGCTTTTGTTAGACCACATGAGGGCTCTGGAGCTGCAGATGGACTCACTTTGGAGTATCCACGATGCTGAGGAAGTCGTGGATAGCACGTTTAGCCAATTGGTCACATCGCAGATTAGGATTGCGGAGGGAGAAAGGGAATGGGTGACCAAAAGGCAGAGAAAAAGCCGGAAGGCAGTGCAGGTGTCCCCTGAGGTCATCTCTCTTTTCAAAACAGGTATACCGTTTTGGATACTGTTGGGGGAGATGGCTCACCAAGGGAAGGCATCAGTAGCCAGGGTCATGGCACCGTGCTGGCCCTGCTGTACAGAAGGGCAGGAAAAAGAGTGGGAGGGCTATAGTCATAGGGGATTTGATTGTAAAGGGAGGAGACAGGCAGTTCTGAGGTCAAAAACGGGACTCCCGAATGGTATGTTGCCTCCCAGGTACACAGGTCAGGGATGTCTCAGATCAACTATAGGACGTTCTGAAGGGGGAGGGTGAACAGCCAGCTGTTGTGGTGCATATAGGCACCAATGATAAGTAATAAATGGGATGAGGTCCTACAAGCAGAATTTAGGGAGTTAGGAGCCAAGTTAAAAAGTAGGACCTCAGGTGGTAATCTCAGGATTGCTACCAGCACCACGTACTAGTCATAGTAGGAATGAAAGAATAGGCAGGATAAATGAGTGGCTTGAGAAATGGTACAGGAGGGAGGGGTTCAGATTTTTGGGACATTGGGACCAGTTCTGGGGTAGGTGGAAAATTGGACGGTCTACACCTGAGCAGGACTGGAACCAATGTCCTAAGGGGTGCTTTTACTAACGCTGTATCAGAGATAATAGGAACTGCAGATGCTGGAGAATCTGAGATAACAGGGTGTGGAGCTGGATGAACACAGCAGGCCAAGCAGCATCAGAGGAGCAGGAAAGCTTGACGTTTCGGGCCTTTTTCTAGGCGGTTACCCGAGATGGAGACAGAGGTCCAGGTGAACTTAAGGTTGGGGTGGAAGGTGTTGGTGAAGTTCCTGCTCCTATGATGCTGCTTGGCCTGCTGTGTTCATCCAGCTCCACACCTTGTTATCTTTTGCTAATGCTGTTGGGGAGGGTTTAAACTAGTGTGGCAGGGGGATGGGAACCAAATGAGGTTAGTGGACAGTAGGAGGTAGTAACTAAAGCCTGTAAGGAACTAGATAATGAAGTCAGTGTGACGAAGGGGAAGACTAGGCAGAAAGCAGACGCTGGACGCAAAGTGAATGCTCTGAGGTGCATTTGTTTTAATGCGAGAAGTGTAGTAGATAAGGCAGATGAACTCAGGGCTTGGATTAGTACCTGGGAGTATGATGTTATTGCTATTACTGAGACTTGGCAATTAAATATCCCAGGATATAGATGGTTCAGGCAGGATAGAGAGGGAGGTAAAAGGGGTGGAGGAGTTGCATTACTGGTCAAAGAGGATATCACAGCTGTGCTGAAGGAAGGCACTATGAAGGACTCGAGCAGTGAGGCAATAGGGGCAGAGCTCAGAAATAGGAAGGGTGCAGTAACAATATTGAGGCTGTACTACAGACCTCCCAAGAGTGTGAGATAGAGGCACAAATGTAGACAGATTATGGAAAGATGTAGGAGTAACAGGGTGGTGGTGATGGGAGATTTTAATTTTCCCAACATTGACTGGGATTCACTTAGTGTTAGGGGTTTAGATGGAGCAGAATTTGTAAGGAGCATCCAGGAAGGTTTTCTAGAGCACTAAGTAAATAGTCCAACTTGGGAAGGGGCCATACTGGACCTGGTATTGGGGAATGAGCCCGGCCAGGTGGTTGAAGTTTCAGTAGGGGATTACTTTGGGAATAGTGATCACAATTCTGTAAGTTTTAGAATACTGATGGACAAAGACGAGAGAGTGGTCCTACAGGAAGCGTGCTGAATTTACGGTGGGGGGTAGGAGAAAGAGGCCAACTAAGCAAGATTCAGCAGGAGCTGGGGAATGTGGATTGGGAGTAGCTGTTTGTGGGTAAATCCACATTTGATATGTGGGAGGATTTTTAAAAGGAGAGGTTGATTAGAGTGCAGGACAGACATGTCCCTGTGAAAATGAGGGATAGAAAGAGCAACATTAGGGAACCATGGATGACAGGTGAAATTGAGAGACTAGCAAAGAGTAAAAAGGAAGCATACATAATGGTGTAGGTAACTGAAAATAGACAAAGCTTTGGAAGAATATCGGGAAAGTAGGACCAATCTGAAACGAGGATTTAAGAGGGCTAAAAAGGGGTCATGAAATATCTTTAGCAAACAGGGTCAAGGAAAATCCCAAAGCCTTTTATTCATACACAAGGATCAAGAGGGTAACTAGAGAAAGGGTTGGCCCACTCAAGGACAAAGGAGGGAAGTTATGTGAGGAGTCAGAAAATGAGAGAGATTCTTAAATGGGTACTTTGCATCGGTATTCACTGAGGAGAGGGACATGACTGATGTTGACGTTAGGGATAGATGTTGGATTACTCTAGGTCAAATCAGCATGGAGGGGGTGGGAGTGTTGGGTATTCTAAAAGGCATTAGGGTGGACAAATCCCCAGGTCCGGATGGGATTATCCCAGGTTACTGAGGGAAGCGACAGAGGAAATAGCTGGGGCCTTAACAGATATCTTTGCAGTATCCTTGAGCACAGGTGAAGACCCAGAGGACTGGAGAATGGCTAATATTGTCCTCTTGTTTAAGGGTAGTAAGGATAATCCAGGTAATTATAGACCAGTGGGCCGGTTGTCAGTGGTGGGGAAGCTGCTGGAGAAGATACTGAGGGATAGGATCTATTTACATTTGGAAGAAAATGGGCTTATTAGTGATAGGCAGCATAGTTTTGTCCAGGGAAGGTCATGTCTTACCAACTTGATAGAATTCTTTGAGGAAGTGACAAGTCGATCGATGAGGGAAGGGCTGTAGATATCATATACATGGACTTCAGTAAAGTGTTTGATAAGGTTCCCCATGGTAGGCTGATGGGGAAGGTGAAGTCGCATGGGGTCCAGGGTGTACTAGCTAGATGGATAGAGAACTGGCTGGGCAACAGGAGACAGTTGTAGTGGGAATTTCTCAAAATGGAGAACTGTGACCAGTGGTGTTCCACAGGGATGGGACCACTGTTGTTTGTGATATACACAAATGATCTGGAGGAAGGTATAGATGGTCTAATTAGCAAGTTTGCAGATGACACTAAAATTGGTGGAGTAGCAGATAGTGAAGGGGACTGTCAGAGAAAGCAGCAGAATATAGATAGATTGGAGAGTTGGGCAGAGAAATGGCAGATGGAGTTCAATCTAGGCAAATGCGAGGTGATACATTTTGGACGATCCAATTCAAGAGTGAACTATACAGTAAATGGAAAAGCTCTGGGGAAAATTGATGCACAGAGAGATCTGGGTGTTCGGGTCCATTGTACCCTGAAGGTGGCAATGCAGGTCGATAGTGTGGTCAAGGCAGCATAACGGCATGCTTTCTTTCATCGGATGGTGTATTGAGTACAAGAGTTGGCAGGTCATGTTACACTTATATAGGACTTTGGTTCGATCACATTTGGAATACTGTGTACAGTTCTGGTTGCCACATTACCAAAAGGATGTGGATGTTTTGGAGAGGGTGCAGAGGAGGTTCACCAGGATGTTGCCTGGTATGGAGGGCACTAGTTATGAAGAGAGGTTGTGTAGATTAGGATTATTTACATTAGAAAGACAG
>JAHRHZ010000039.1:22287548-22349466 GCA_024137785.1 Ginglymostoma cirratum
GAAGTATAGACAGGGTGGATAGCAAGCAGCTTATTACTCGGGGTCACAATTTCAAGGTGAGGGGGAAAGTTTAAGGGAGGCACGTGTGGTAAGTTCTTTACGCAGAGGGTGGTGGGTGCCTGGAATGCATCGCCAGCAGAAGTGGTAGAGGCAGGCACGATAGTGTCATTTAAGATGTATCTAGACAGATACACGAATGGGCAGGGAGAAGAGGGATACAGATCCTTGGAAAATACGTGACAGGTTTAGATAGAGGATCTGGATTGGCACAGGCTTGGAGGGCTGAAGGGCCTGTTCCTGTGTGGTAATCTTTGTTCTTTGTAACAACAAAAAAAAATGGAGGATGTACATTCCTCATTACTCGAGAGCAAAAAAAAGGAATACATTTAGTCACATAGCTTTCCTATCCCTATGCTTAATAGGCCCCATGTTAAAATAGCATTATTGATGAACAGCCAAACTCCATAGCAGGTAGTCCTTCCACACTACAGAATCAAGATTTAAATGGCTCTGTATTACAAGATAGGTCTCAGCACAGTATTTGCTCTGGAGATGTGAAATAATTTGATATCAAAACATGCACACTGATCTTTGAAGAGGCGGTGCTTGATGTTAAAACTTGTGTACAAGTTGTTTAGTATGGTCTAACAAACATTTACTGAAATAAAGGTTCCAAGCAGACTCTGCAACAAAGTGGTGGAAGCACTATTACCAGAATTGGTGGAACCAAATCATCATGATCTTCTTCTAGAACTGCAAGACTACAGATTAAGTCAGAAATAACGGGTAGACACCTACCAACAAATTGCACAATCAAAACAGGAAAGCTGGACAAGGGAGTGAAACTATGGTTATGCTCAAGCACTTCTAAATCATTTGAGACTTGACCAATTCCAGACAAAATGCTATTATACCAAACATTCAATGTTTCAATGGTTGAAACTATGCTTGTTGAGAAATGTGTTCCAGCTTCCACACCATTACTTTTGGCCATCAAGCCAGGTTTGTTTATACCCTGTACACAAGTCCTTACCACTCTGCAGACAGACTCAAATTGGTGAATGGTATTGCAATAATGGATCCAAGAAAATTGTGCTGATGAGATTTGGAGTCATGTAGTTGATTATAATGATTCTGTGGCAATCTTCACTGCAGTCAAACAGGAATGGAATGCTTTATTTGCACAAGACTAAACAGTTTCCAACTCATTAGCTTTTAATGGGAATTAAATATTTGGAAAGACCTCACCTGGTGACATTTGTCACCTCCCCCCCCCCTTTACCTTCAGACATCAATATACTGAAAACACTAATTTGGTCCCACAGAAAAATGATCTTTGATAGTGGCCATCTTTTCTGTTTGAGTCTAGATTCAATGCATCATGTTCTGGAAACTATAGGGTCATGAAATCATTTTTTAAAATTAACACCCCAACACATATCCACTAAAAGTTTATTCACTGACCCATTAATTAAAAACATAATACTATTAATCCTAGCATGGGTTAGGAAAACCAACAATTGGGGGACTGTAGTACACTGCATTTTCCATTGAACCAGCTTTACTTTTATAAGTGTCTAAGCTCAAGTAAATTGAAAAAGCACAAAAGTAAAACATGAAATTTATTGGTTGGTATGGATGCACACTGTTCAGAGATATTGTGGGGTGTAACAACATTTCACAACATTACAGGTAAAGCAGGCACCCAAAAAGAAAACTTCAGCTTTTACATTACATCACACTTTGGCAAGTGAAGGCAGCAGAGTTCTGAACGAAGCACTTCCAAAACATTATATTAAACACTTTCTTTCTCATCTCCCCTGCCCCCCAATTACACTTTTGGCCATACTTCAAGTCAATGGCTTACAAAGTATCCTTTAAGGCACTTTAACCTGAATTCAATTCTCAATTGCACAGCCTAGAAGTAGTGCAAATCTTGAGCACCTGAAACAAGAGGACAGTAATACAGCCTGCAGCTACAACTTCAAGGTACGTGAGGGTGCAGTGAACATTTCAGTGCAATAAATTAAAGCATGTGAAAAACATGGTACAGCAACAAGGCCCCGTGCAGCTGAATGCAACTTAGTCTTGTTATGCCCAAGTAGGTTACCTAAGTCCACATATTGCAGTTTAACTAAAGCTTTGTCAATTTAATGCAAAGGTGTGTAGCTGCACAAAGAACAAAATAAGAATCCCTTTGGTTTTAGATGAGACAAAACAAATGCAAGTGCAGCAATGAGACAAGATAATGTCCATAAAAGTTAGAGCACTTGAGATTAGCTTGGATATTACAAGATATTGATGAAAGCAAATTTTAGTATTTAATACAAACAGAACACTTATACAAGAAAAGTACAATTTCGCTAGTGCTGTTTGTCTGAAGCATTCATTCAAAAACTACTCAGGTTACCCAAATATTGATGGCCAATTAAGCAGCACTCCACTTGCATTATACCCAGAGCAAGTGAGATTTCTATGCAGCTTATATTTCGGACAGGTGGGAGAGACTAGGGGAAAAAGGAGAGAGAAGAATTTTGGGTCATTTTCAAAAACTGAATCTGAAGTTTTGATCTTGGAAGCAGTCACTATGCACCTACTTTAAAGGTAGATGCGGAGGCACAATTTTTTCAAAGCTTTGGATTCTACTTTGCAAGTTTATGAAGGTGAGGGGAGGATTAATTAGACCAGAATGTATCTTGCATTTCAAACACAATTATTGGTCACCAAACAAAACAAAAATCTGGGCAATCATTCTGTCCATGTTCAAATTATCTGCCTCAGGTTACTAATTTTATATACCACCACTTTTGTTTACCCTGAATGCAGCAACTTTCCCAGTTATTATCCACATTTCCATTGCTTTCATTTAAGATGTACAAGAGCATACTGCTCCATACAGAGTAATTACTGTGAAGTTATTGTACACAACTGATCATATCATTTACAACATAAAGCACTTAACCAACCCCAGAACTGAACAGCATTATACTACACTTCAAGATTTAGAAATTTAATCTGAAATGATTGTCTTCCAATTTTACACAGAATAATCTCAAGCTAAGATGTTAAATTTTTCACATTAATGTCACTGTGAGAGCTACCAACTTTAGTGATTCTGCTCAAAGAAAACAAAATCCTTCTTGCATATAATCTGCTCTATTCTTCCACGTTACACAAATGTAAACAGAATGCAGGTACTATATTCACAATGCAGAAATCTTCAAAGTACCACAACATGCAGTATTTCACAAGAGCCAATGGCAAGGGAAAATACTGGAACCAAATTAATCCTCCAAATCTCCAACAGTAAAACCCAAATAAAAAAGTGGATAACATGCGTTCTGATTTAACACCCATTCATGCAAAACACACAACCAAGATCACTACTGAAAAATGGAGTTTTTACACTTTGGAGATATGAACTAAAAGTGGCGAACTAAATTGGGATCTAGTGCAAATAATCTAAAATATGTAATTCACTTTGGAACATTCACTAAAAATCATTTACATTACTGTAACAAATTACAGTAATCAGCCCAGTCGGCAGCCCTGGATTACAGATCAACCATTTTAACACTGAAAAATCTAAAAGAGAAATACTTTGTGAATAAAAACTCTAGTTTATTTGACAGAGGCCCATATTCCATGGTCGAAACTTTAGCAGGAATAAGGCCACATTTATTTAAGGCATGGCTGTCTTCCCTCCCCCAAATCAATCATGTGCCCACATGTTTGGATCAATTAAAGTTCACAAGCCCATTGAACAAATGGCAAGTCAAAACTTAAATCAAAAAAGTTAAACCACACACACACACAATTAAAGATATGGCTAATTCTAAAGAATAGTGTTTTCTCCTGAAACTTAACCTACAGAGCGGACCAACAATGTAAGCAACAGCCAAAATATTGTGGTCCAGCAGGGAGGTGCTTAGAGCGTGTGGTAGTTCCTATCCTTAGTTTTGCAGAACTTCACAGCAAAAAAGATTACAGCTTGCAATCCAAGCACAAGTACGATTCCCCCAATGAAACTTGCTGCATCAAAGGTAGATTTCTTAGAGGGCGGAGGTGGTACTGGAGTCGTCCCATTAGGTGTACCTGTAGAAAATAGAAAACATGTCAGGGTAAAACCAAATGCTGCACTCTTGCAAAACTGAAGCATAAGTCTATTCAAGACACTGTCATTACACAGGCTCCTTTAAATGGTGAAAGAGGAGAGATTGGCCTCTGGTACATCCCAATGATGAAAAAAAAAAATGGGCCTACTGGTTCCCTGGACGCCAAGTAAACAAAACACTAAAGCAAAGATTTCACCACACTACACAATCTCAGGAACCAGCATGTATGATTACTTGGATTTCAATCACATTTATCTATGAAAAAGAAAAAACTGGAAACTATCCAGAATTAAAGTGCACTATCAATGCACTGTAAAAGATGAGTGCAGTAATGCAAGAGGGTGAGATTTCTAGTAGCATGTTTATATTTTGGCTAAAGGAAAGATACAGCGCTGGCTGAGAAAATGGACAAGTAGATAATGGGAAGGGAATGGAGAATGCAGAAAGGGACTAGTCTTTGACATCTTAGAAAAAAATTCCAAGATTCTTCAGATATTAATGGCAAAATGAATGCTGAGTCAGAGGAAGGAGACATTAAGTTTAGTCAATAGGTTTGCTTTAACAGGTGACCGAGGGAGAATGTGAAAGCATACAATCCAGGTGGATGAAAATAAAAACCCTAGTCAGATGCTTCTCAAGGAGTCAGATTCAGAGAAACCCAGTTATGGAGGACATTAAATCCAGTTTTAATTTGGGGTAAAGGAACTTAGAACCATGAAATGACTTAAAAATAAGAATGAGTGATTTGAGAGGGTGGTCTGGTTACCTAGGAAACAAAACAGGTCCAAGATATGGGACTTGGTAGAGGTATAGGACAGATGACCTCTAGTTTATGGAAGACTGAAAACCAAAGGTTGGCTAGGTCAGGATAGGAGTAGCACAAGATCAAGAGGGATTTTTGTTCAAACTTGAAAGGAAAGGCAGTTAAAGAAGTGTAAAGAAGATCAATTAATTTTTCATCTGAGAAGCAAAAATGAACATTACAAGAGCTAATACATCACCTTCAAACACATTAAGCCATAAAATGTTGAAAAAGGTGATTCATGGAATCAGAATCCCTAGTGTAGAAGTAGACCATGTGAACCATTGCACACTGATCCTCCAAAGAGCACCCCACTCCTGCTCCACTCCCTCCCCCTCCCCACAACGAACACACTATCCTTGTAACCCTGCATTTCCCACAGCTAATCCACCTAGCCTGCACATCCCTGAACACAGTAATTTAGCATGGCCAATCCACGCAACGTGCACATCTTTGGACTGTGGGAGCACCCAGAGGAAACTCTCACCTCTGCTCTTTTATTCCATTCCACAATTAAGAGATCAATATACCTTGACCACTATCCAAACTTCAGGAACTTGTAGACATACACTTTGTTGCTCTACATTTTTCTCCTTGCACTGTACCCACACTTCTCAATTTACCGTTTTACTGGCCAAATGATCACTTCACTGACACCTTCCTGCAACTTACAGCTTTCCTCTTCACCATAAATCCATGGCTCTTTACAGTTGAGAGAAATCAATCTCTTCAGTGTGGAAGTGGAAACACGCCATTCGGCCCACCAAGTTCACACTGACCCACCAAAGAGCATGATTTTATAATTACCTGCTGTAGTACCAAGGCTGGTGACATTGGGTGCCAGAGTGCTAATTTGTGTGACAGGAACTGTGCAAACAAAAAGTAGTTAATGAACAATAAATATCCACAATTTCAAGATCAAGAGTCAGATTTCAAACAAATCTAAACAATTCACAGTAGGATTGGACATTAACAATCAACTCAGCCTTCTTATGGATAAATACTGGAGCAAATTGTTCACAGCAATACCTATGGGAGTGAAGCTGTATTGAACAATTTCCAAAAATCAAAGCCCAGTAACTTGAACCTATTGTGTTACTGTCTCACTAGATCACTGTCTACAAGTGTAAGGAGGCAGCTACTTTGCATTGCACGCTGATCCTCCAAACAGCATCCCCCCCACCCCCACCAACCAACACACTATCCTTGTAACCCTGCATTTCCCACAGCTAATCCAACTAGCCTGCACATCGCTGGACACAGTAATTTACAACCTACAGGCTGTGAACAAGCAAGGCAATATTCCACTGATATGCCACAAAAAATAAACAGCATTAAAATAAGCACCAAATATAGGGTTATGATTTGAAAAATATACTTCATAGCTTTTTTATGAAAGGTTTATTCAGCCAGAGGATTAATATTGGATCAAATCTGGACTAAATCTTTGCCTTTCAAAGACTTGGTCAGTCAGACCATTTATGATGCGACAAAGTTACTTCTAAACTGACTGCAAGCACATGTATCTGATGGAAAGATCACTAATTTAAAGCCTGGGCATGACTTAAAATTGAAAAAAGTTGCTACCTCAAGCAAAGACATTTACCTGAAGGTTATGGGGACAAATTTATCCTAATTTAGAAAATAATGGAAGCAGTCCAGGTGGTTTGACATTCAAAACCAAAAAAGAGAAAATTTGTTTTGTGAAGAAACAAATTGAATAACAATGTCTGTCAACCCAACATTGTTTGAGTTTGGGATAATTGTTTTGTATTTAAAAAAATTCAGTCCCAATTTAGTAAGGTTACCTTTGAGAAAGCAAGATCTCAACTAAAATAAAAGGTAAAGATTAAACAATTTGATAATGCCTACAATCACAGGAATGTTTGATTTCTGTTTTAAAGATATCAAAAATGTCACCTGACTGCAAAGTTTGAGGACCATAAAGGACAGTGACTATTGCACATAAAACATTAGGAACTGATTGAGGGTAGGAGATAGCATTAGGAAAAGAACACAATGGAAATAGAAATAGAAACAGCTAACAAAGGGAATTGAATCAGTTTGGTATTGACCTACGGGATATGGAAAAATATAGCAGAAACCAATAATTTAATAGAAAAGGAGCACATGAGCAAGCTGAGCTTTTTACTATGAACCGAATTTGATAATACAACCACCCCAAGGCATTGGAACATGGACAAAAATCTTGCAGAGCATCCCCTTCTGAACTTTAGATAAGCTCACCTGAAAATCATGAATAAGACACATGATACCAGTACAAGTGCACAGAAGTGATCAGGTTAGTTATACATTGCTAATTTAAACTTACTCATACGTTCACTAGCACTTTGCAGATCATACATTTCTTGTGGTGGCTAGATGGCCTTTATCCGTTCCCTACACTGTTCTTTTAAAAACGTAGCTCATGTGCACATTTTCTACTTCTAAGCAGAGAGCTTATCCAAAAAAACTTGTCTACTGTCTAGCTTGGTTAATGTTGGGGTTTTTGTTTGACTTCCACTATGTGAAGCATTTGGCTTTTCTTTTGAGATCTTTGTTGGTTGCTGCTCACTGACTCAGACACAACACCAATAGGCAGTTCATCTCCAATGTGTTCTAGCTATTCGAGAAAAACTTGCGGGAATGAGTAAAGAATCAAGAAGTCAACTACTGCAATGTTTGAAGAGCTACAATCCTAGTCTATGCATATTAAATTGCCAGCACCAATAACAGGTTCAAGTTGCTTTGTTTTCATTTTGGATATTGTTCATACAGCTTACATTAAATTTGATCAAAGGTACAGTGCAAGAACAATGATCTGCAAATAGGCAGTTACACTTTTACATAAGCTCAAACAGGATCACCACCCCATATTTATGATTAGTTTTACAAGACAGATTGTTTATGTTAGGGCTGCCCATAGTGTAGCAGCAAAAAAAAAAAAAAGGCCAACTGCAGCCATGTTCTGGCATTAGCCATAGGAAAAACATCAGAGCAGTTGAGAAAATATTTGGTTAATGTGGTCTTCACAAGAAGAGTAGCCCTGTATAAATCATGGTTATAGAATGTACAGCTGCAGTTGCTTATACAGATGAGAACATTTCACACTAATTTGTTGTTTCTCTTGAATTGTTTAATCTCTTACAATATTGAGTAGGTTTTAGTTAAGATTTTTCAGACACTATGTAGATTCCGAAGTAGTTATAGATCCACCTATATATGAAAAAAATGACTAAAAGCATCAATGGTAAGGATTCAAACTAGTTTCATACTGTAAAAGCAGCTCTCGTTATTGTAGGAGGAATGAATCACAGGTATGTAAATTAGCAGACATTGGAATGTGGATTGAATTAATACATTAAGACAACTTGTTAGCTAAAGAATTATCACATTAGGTGTAACTATCGGAAATTAAAAAAATCAATACTCTTTTGTAATGAAAAACTGAAGATTCTGAAGAGATAGCAAGTATCCAATTAATTGGCAGTTCACACAATGCATCCGTCAAATGTTACTTGAATACAGTATTCATTATGATGCTTTCCCAGGCTTTTTACAAAGGACCAAGGGGTGGACCATAAGCCTATACATCTGTCAGTGACACGATTAGTTTAATGGAAATCCATTGAAATTGCTGAGGACCAGAGAGCCAATTATAAAGAATAACTCATTGTTGCTGACTAAGGGGTGGGAGGCACATGCACTAAGTTTAAACTGTACAAGTTGAGACATTCTGAAGTTTGTGTGTCTTTTTGCTATGCTGTAACTGAAGCTGTACATCACAATAAAAGGTCACCTGAAACCACCCCACGAATGAGACTCTCAATGAAAATACGAGATCTAAAAATTTAGTTAGATGCATCCAAAGCCAGCCATACTGGTCCCACTAATTTTCTAACCATTTTATCTGGCAGAATGTCACCAAAAACAGAACTAGTTCTGAAGACAGGTCACTGAACCCTAAACGTTAACTCTGCTTTTGCTCCACAGATGTTGCCAGGCCAGAATTGTTCCAAAAGCGTTTTTGTTTCTGATCTCCAGCATCCACAGCTCTTTAAAAACCAAAAGAACTGTGGATGTTGTACATCAGGAATAAAAACAAAGTTGGAGAAGCTCAGCAGATCTGGCAGCATCCATGACGGAAAAAAAAACAAACGGTTAACGTTTCGGGTCCGGTGCCCCTTCCTCAAAACAGCTTTTTTGGGTAAACTGTTAGTATCATTGGCCCCTTTGTAAATTCAGGATCAGCTAGTCAGCCGACAGTCAGAACAGTTTCTGAAACTTTAATGGGACGCAGCAAACAAGTACTGACAGTTTAAAGAAGGTAGTTAACTTATCCCTCAGTAAAATTGCTCTCCAGTGACCAGAATGATGGCAAAATTAAGATACTCGCACTGGTGCTAAATTATGAAAGCCACCACACTGCTGAAATGTGACTTCGGACAATTTTTGCTCATGTTGTTATCACTTAGTACAGATGCAGATTTAGTGTG
Source organism: Ginglymostoma cirratum (assembly GCA_024137785.1). Lineage (NCBI taxonomy): Eukaryota > Metazoa > Chordata > Chondrichthyes > Orectolobiformes > Ginglymostomatidae > Ginglymostoma > Ginglymostoma cirratum. The sequence goes on from JAHRHZ010000039.1 coordinate 22,296,962, forward strand.
CATTGCAAATCTAAAGACAGCAAACTACAATGGTATGTGGCACAACCTAGCTATGATAAATTGGGAATCATTAAAGGGTAACACTAGACAGGCAGCAGAAACATTTAAAGAATGCATGGAGGGACTGCAACATTTGATGATTCCTGGCTGCCACAAAAAAAAAAAATGGGAAAGGTGGCTTGACCAAGGCTAAAAAGGAAAATCAGGGATGGTATTAGATCCAATAAAGGGGTATACAAATTAGCCAATAAAAAGCAGCAGACCTGAGGATTGGGAGTTTAGATTTCAGCAAGAGAGAGGACAGTGGGATTATGAAAGGAAAAATATAGTAGATTGTAAAAGCTTCTATAGGCACGTGAAGAGAAAAGAGCAGTAAAATCAGACATAGGTCCCTTACAGTCAGCAATAGGGGAGGTTTAATGGGGAACAAGAGGGCAGACCAATTAAATACATTAAGTGTCTTCAGCCAGAGTCAAATCGCACAACATCAGATTCTAGTCCAACAGATTTATTTGAAATCACAAGCTTTCACCTGATGAAGGGGCTACACTCAGAAAGCTTGTGATTTCAAATAAATTTATTGGAGTATAACCTGTTGTGATTTCTGACTGTCCACCCCAGTCCAACATTGGCATCTCCGCGTTTAATTAAGAGGACAGATAACATCGGGAGAATGCATGGTCCAGCAAAGGAAAACTGAAGGAAGTTATTAGTAGCAAAAATTGGAAACAGGAGCAGAGACATCTTGATTGTGGATGTTTTTGTCAGAAAGCAGTCAAGGCCAAAGCTTTGAATGTTTTTCAAGAAATTAGATTTAGTGCTTAGAGCTAAAAGGTAAAAGATATGGAGTGAAACGAGGAACAGATTACTGTGTAGGATAATCTGTCATGATCATGTTGACCAGTGGAGCAGGCTCAAAGGGCCTACTCCTGTTACTTCTTTTTTACATTGATATTTTGACAATGTTAGTTGTCAAATCCAAAAAGAAAGCTTTGATTAGATCAACATGTTATACCTGTGTTTGCCAGCCACCTTACCAGTCGGCAAAACATCCTGCATTGTTACATGATCTGAATGGGACAAAACCCAGGGCTAGAGTTTGGGCCCATACTCAACCAAAGCACATTACTGTACTCTAAACAAAAAGGCAAAAATACTTGGGTCTTCTGGCATTCATTCTGTTCAGATGAAAGCTCATTTACCGGAGTTAACTCAGTTTCTCTTCAATGATGGTGCCAGAGCTGAGCATTTTCAGCACTTAAAAATTCTACACTTCTAGACCCCATGAAAATAAGCCATTCCCAAGGAAAAAAGTAACTTAAAAATTCGATTAAGAGTTACTTCAATTAACTCTACAAAATTTGATTAAGGATCATAGTTAACCCACAGAAAGCCATCAAATCTTCCATTACCTGAAGTAGAAGAGTTTGAAGAATTGGCAATTGCAGAAGTTGAAGTTATGGTTGCAGGGACTGAAGGATAAGAACAGCAAGAATAGCAATTAAAGCAGCAAGTACAGCTTGTACCAAGCAAGTCAACAAGTTACATCTTACTATACAAGTCACATTTACACAGAATTTAAAGGGAGGAATCATGGTATCCTACAGTATCATAGGATTGATGTTGGATCAGTTACTCACAGAAACCCATTACCTGAAGTCAATATGCTTGAAGTATTGGCAGGTGAAGGAGAAGTTGAAACTGCTGTAATATTTGTAAGGGCTGAAGGACAAGAACAGTATGAAAAGCATTTAAAACAGTGAATGCAACTCACACTAGGTAAATAGATTACATCATACTGCAGAAAATACATCTGTGCAGTATTTAAAGCTACATGAATATCCCAGAATATTGTTTTTTCTAAAATACATTTTTCACTGAAGGCAAGTTTTCATTATTCTTTCTCCAACCGTTTTACAAGAGATAGAGTTAAACAGACTCATCTTCATGTAGCAAAGCATCCAAAAAAGGTCAAAAAGGTACAGACATATTAAACTAAGCAACATAAAAACAAAGCAGGAAAAGAATGAAGTCATTGAGGAATTAGATAGATGTGTCACAAATGCAATTCAGCAATTCCCATTTGACTATTGGGCGCATGGGGGTGGAGACAAGAGAATGGAAATAGTCTACACAGTAACTGCAAAACTTCTAAACGCTGTCTAATCTGCTCAAATTGGTAATAGTTTGAGAGCAGGACTGCACACAAAGGCATTAAAAAGGTAATGAATTGGAATAGGAATACAAAAACAGTGATTAATCTAAACATATTTGGCCACAGCTGAAATACTGCATTAATTCACAAAAGCCTACTGGAACCATACAGAAATTAATTCACTCAAGCATAGAAAGCAGGTCCAGATGAGTGGGGAAACCAAATGAGTAAGAAACAAAGAACTCTCACAGGTCATGAATCAGTACTAGTGAGGTGAAAGTCATATTTAGACTAGACAGAGGAACAGATGGATTAAAGTAGATAGCTGAATTGCATTTTGTCTCACCTTCACATGTAGTCAGGTTTGTGCAATTTTTTGATGCCTCCAGTGAACTGACACATTTCTCCACTCTACCTGGAACACATCAGAAGAGGTCTATTATAGATTATATGCAGATCACGAGTTTAAACAGGTTCCTGGTATTTGAGCTAGCTTTTCATTATAGCAATACAAATTCATTTTCATCTCCAGACTAGCTCCCTTTGGCCCTTTCCTATCCCAGTTAACTGACCAATTTCTGAGATGTAACTAATTTGCTATTGATTACTCCGTTGCAAAGTATACCACACTTCAACACAATTGGAAGTAAAAGCAATAGTATTCAGGGAAAACTCCTCAGCAGCCGGAGTCTTCTCCAGCACAAATGAAGACGGCTGTGATTGTTGGCAATCAACCTTTTCAGCATATCAGTTCTGTAGGGCAGCATCCCACCACCTTCAGTTGTCTGGGTGTCACAACTGACAAGAATGTTTCAATTTTGTTTCTAAAATAGTAATTACATGACCACAGCATGGGTAGTCAGTGGCAAGTGACTCACCTTCCCACCATTTACAAAAAAAAAGACCAATTTCTCTGTTTATGTGAAAAGACCAGTCCAATTGGGGGGTAACTGAAGGGGTTCCATAAACATCCCTATCCTCAGAGCGCTCAGCACATCAATGCAAAAAATAAAGTTAAACATTTTCAGCCAGCAGCACCAGGTAAATGATTCATGCCAGCCTCCTCCAGTGGTCCCAGCATCATGGATGCCAACAAGAACTCCCTTAGAAACATTTTGGTTTAAGTAACCCACATAGATTGCAGCTGTTCAAGACACCAGCCCATCACCAACTTCAATGGCAACTAGAAATGAGCAACAAATGCTGGCTTAGCCAGCAACACCCATCACCCATAAATAAACCTCAGCACGGCAGAAAGTAGGCATGAAGCTAGTTTCATAGCCTCAGTAAAGATGACAATCATTTGTTGTAAAAATTCATTTAATTCAAAGCACCTTTTAGGGAAATAAGTCTGCCACTTTGCCATGGTTCTGGAGTTGCATGTAGACCAGACATGGTAACATGGTTCACTCAAGTGAATTCTGAAATGGCTCAGCAACCCATTCAATTCAGGAGAATTGAAGGATGAGCAACGCTAGCCTTGCCAGCAATATCCACATTCCACGAAGAAAGCAATAAGTCTTACTGCAATTAGAGAGAGACTTGGTGAGCCTGCTCCTTGAATACTGTGCCCAGTTTTGGTCTCCTTATCCAGGGACTAATATTCTTGCCATAAAGGGAGACTCACCACTCCTAGAAGCATGTTCCAAGGATAAATTAAGTTAAGACAGGCTCAGTGAATCCAGAATTTTGAAGACTGAGAGCTAACAATAAATGCAAGGAGGTTTCCCCTGGTTGGGGATTCTAGAACCAGGGGTCAGTCTCAGAATAAGGGGCAAACCATTTGGGACTGAGATGAGAAGGAATTGCTTCACTCACCACAGTAATACTTTAGGGAATTCCCTAGAGTATATTCAAGGCAGATCAATAAATTAGTATATTATTGAGTCATGGTAGATTAGCCATGATCTGATTGAAAAGCAGGGTAGGCTCAAGGAGCAAAATTACCTACTCCTGTTCTTCTTTCTCATGTTGAGAAAATAAGTCTTATTTGTCAAATACAAGGTTAAGTGATTGTCATAGAGAATTCTTGGAATGCATAATGGCTTAAGCAGCTTCTCCCACATCAGCAGGTTCCATCACCAAGCTTAAGATATAATTAGGAGACCATTTAGCCTCCTCAAGCCTGCTCCAACACATTTGTGCATGGTTGATCTTTGTTTTTTAAACTCCACATTCTCATCTACCTTTGATAACCTGTAACTCCCGCTGACTAACGAGAATGCACGCACCTCAGGCTTAAAAATCAATGAGACCCTGCCTACCACTTCAAGACAGTATTCCAAAGTATTTCAACTTTCACAAAAATATTCATCTATCCCGAAAGGGCAATGCCTAATTTCAAGTGTCCACTTACTGTGGAATGACACACAAAAGATAACATCTTCTCCCCCTTGTCGAGACCATTCAATTTATTTTTCCACTTTTGAGTCACTCCCCACTCTTCTAAACTCTAGAAGAATGGCGTCCAACCCATCCCAAAACCATTCACTCCTTCCAAGCATCAATCTAGTAAATCTCCTCAAACACCTCCAATGTGATTGTATCCCACCTTAAATAAAGGAGACCAAAACTGCAGAGTTTCGGAGATGTGGTCTCACTAAAGTCATTTAAAGATGAAGAATTGAGGAATTAAACATAAAAAGTAAGATGGACATAAAAGTATAGCAAAAGGACATGCATTCTATTAGTCTTAATTACACGCTGCACCTGCATAGTAACTGGCTCATCTAGCAGAACACCCAAATGCCTCTACCACATGGAATTCTACAGACATTCTCCATCTAAATAAGACTCTACTTTTTCCACTCTTTCTGCCAAAGAATTCTTTCACCTTACATTTTCCCAATTATACTCCATCTGCCAGATTTTTTTGCCCACCCATTCACATTGGTCTCCATCCTCATTCTTCACAATACACTTTTGTCTATCTTAACATCAACTAGGAATTCAGATACGTCTTCACTCATGATCTCAGTCATGTAAAAACTGCAAGTTGCAGTACAGACCACTTGTCACATCCTGCCAAAGATCCATCTATTATGCACTTTTGCCCGCCATTCTATCCAAGCTAACAGTCCGTAAATCACGAACTCATTTTCTGCAAGAACCTTTGGAGGTGCTACCCTATCAAATACCTATATACCGTGAAATCCAAGTATAGTGTATCTACAGGCTCCCCTTTATCCATAGCATGTTATAACTTCATCGAGCTGCAATAAATTGATTAAACATATTTCTCTTTAAATCAAGTCATGCTGATGCATTGATTACTTTGAGAAGTTCCATATTACAGGCAGGATTAGAACAATCAGTTGAGAGGGAGCACTCTAGCTCACTGTCAGAATGATCGTTAACTTATGATAAAGGCATAATATTTGTAGAGCATCCAGATTGCAGGCTCACCATAAAAGCCTCTGCAGCCAGTTAAATCAAATGAAGGCCAGGATTTCCTCTCCAGTTACACTAGATTGATGTTTTTAAAAACAATGATGTTGCAGTAATTACTCCTAGTTTAAGATCACACCTTACCATACAGGATAAAGACAGATCTACACTATGCCAGCTCTGCTCAAGTAATCCAAAGTCAGTCCAATTGCCCACATCCTCAGTCCCATGCTGTACTTATTGATGCACAGATTTTATAAATTTAAATTCTAAAATGTAAGTGCTTTTTCAAGTATTAATTTGACAAATGCTAATTTAAGACCTAACAAAACAACACGGTTAAAGGGATGATCAAAAGTGGTTGCCAGTGTTGTATTAAAGGCAAAATATTCAGGAGCTTGAGCTGATTCCAAACTTTCTAGAAATTTCACAAGAACAGATAAGAATTAAAGTTTGAGTTAATTAAGTTTTCTCCAGAATTGGTGGGGGAACAGCTGGCAAAAAATTAAGTCCATAATTAATCTAGTAACTGAAGGGATGGCAATTTTACTGAAAAAGGTTACTGTAATCCAATAATAATGATTCAACTTTCCAAAGCTCCTTTCCTCCAGATTTCATACAAGCCATTTTGGTGGCCTGCCCCTAATCAGGGGATGTTACGGGGTGGGAAAAGGGATTTGTGTCAGTGGTAGCACCATATCTCCGAGCCAGGAAGTCCAGGTTCAAGCCCTGCCTGCTCTAGACAGGCACGTAACAGAATCAGGATGATTGAAAAATATCTAAAAGTTTAGTCTGAATATTTATCATTAAGCACATGACATTGTTTGCATGTCATATTCAAATTAAAAAGCAAACCTTGATTAGATTCAATATGTTGAAAAAGAAACAAAAACATGATAACAAAAGGTTTGGCTGGCAACACCTGAACTTCCAAATTCACATGAGCTGTTGGAGGAATCAATTTCCAGAAGAGCAAAGGTTTTAAGCTGCACTTCTAGCAGCTATATCAGGAAATTACATGCTTTCCTACTCTCAAGTTGAACAAACATTAGAAGAGGAGAGATTAAATTGGGCTAGCGAATAATTACGGCGATGGGGTGAAACAGGATATAGTCATGAATAGTTTTAATAGTGGTTGTAATTGGATTTGCATGTAAGAGATTAGTAATGTAACATGTCTGTTTGTATATTTAACATTATAGAAAAGGTCCCTTTCAATTTTAAAGTCTCCTTTCTCTCTATCCAAGTTGTCTCTCTAAAGATTGGGGTGTAGATATTTGGGTCACTACGGCAAGTGATTGATTTAAACAGAATCTCTGAAATTATTAAATCTCTAATTACACTTTCTAGATTCAATAACTGCATTGTCAAAGCAATACAAAACATGAAATCTAGAAGCTAAATTGGCATCAAATTTTCAGAACAGTCTTAAACTTGCTACATGACACTTTGGTGAAGGGGTGTCTAAACAGACTTCCCAAAATCATGGTCGTAAATAATTCTTATAATTAACACCTCTCACATTGAGTTGTATAATCACTAAAAACTTTAACTCAGATAGATTTGACTTAAAACAGCTATACTCAAAATCTTAATGATTAAATAAACTTAAAGAACCATATCACAATATATTTGCCCATCAGCAAACCTATGGTATTGGTCACTTTCACAATGTATATCATTTTACACAGATCATGTAAAGTTATTAGTTTTCTGATGCAAAACTGCTCAAACTACCTTGGCCCTGGCATGGATTGAAATAGTCAAACTTTATTTGACAATTTGTGATATTCAACAAACGTAGCATCATTGAACACATGCAAACGAGATGTCCAGCAACAAAAATTTTAAAGTTTCATATGCTTATCAACAGAAGTCAAATTTAGAACAGAAACCCAGGCAGCTTCATCCTTCTCAATTAACTTTTCCAAAGTACAATTTGAGGACCTCTAAAAATAAATTGTTTCCACTATAGACATTTAATTTTTACTCATCCAACCCTATGCTCACAGGAGCTGCCAACATTATCTTCATAGGAATTCTAGGGCTGGAGGACACTTTACAGCCCATCACTAGCTCTACTGTTTTCAATCACAGCAAACTTTTAAACACTTCAGCTTTTTATTCCAATCCCACTCTGATATTTGAAATACAAAAAAAGTATTCAAATGAAGATACAAATGCTGGACACCTGAAACAAAAACAAAATGGTGCAATCGCTCAGCAGGTCACGCAGCAGTGGAGGGAGGAAGTGCGCATGCTCCACAACAAACCTCTGACAAAGGGTCACACGACCTGAAACATTAACGGTTGTTTCACTATCAACTGATACTGCCCGATTTGCTGATTTTCAGTACTTTCAACATTTTTACTGCACTGAAATAACAGAACTGACTTTCTCCACTTGCATTATTTAAAATTTAGCACCATCCTTTGGGCCCTTTCTTTAATCGTGTCTTTAAACTGTTCTGTGTTCAAGATACACTCATTTTGAGCATACCAGCCTGACACAAGCATACTCAAATTCTGCTAGATCTTTGAAAAATCTATTCAGCATCTTCACTAGAAGAGGAGATTTATGATGTCAATTGGAATCGCAATCATCTTTTTTACTGGAAAGAGATACCAACCAAAGTCCTAGACAAGTGGCATAACCCAAATATCCAAAAACATTACTGCAGCAGCTGAACTCAAAAGGGGAGAACTTTAAAAAGTCTTTCTTGTCATCTTACTCAAATTTGGGATAGTTTGTATAAAACATCAATTCAAATTCAATTATCCAAATCAATGACACCTATTAAAAGACACATTTCTGCTGGTTCTCACTATAACAAAATACAAATCAGTTTTACCTTCACAGATCATCCACAGGCAGCTCAAATTGGCATTTGAGAGATTTGTAAAGGATGTACAATTAACGCAGTCCTTGAAATCGCTGCAATTCACTGGAAGGAAAGAAATTACATGTTTTACAGTGGTTTTTAAAAGAGGAGAACGAATAAAAAGCCTACTCAGAAGACATCTGCCTTTTAGTTCTGATGTATGTGAATACCAGAATAAGTTAACTATAGCAATAACAAATGAAGAAATCAGGTTTTGGAGCAGATCTGTAGCTCGGGTTGTGGGTGTTGAGGTTGGTTGGCTCGCTGAGCTGGTTTGTTGTTCCGCAGACGTTTCGTTACCGTGCTTGGTAGCATCCTCAGTGCAGCCTCTGATGAAGCGTCGGTGTGTTTTCCCACCTGGCTTTTAAACTCTGGGGTCCATTGCGATGGATTGCCTCACTTCCAGGTTTCCCCCGTAGTGGAATGTATATGGGGTCGAGTTCAATGTGTTTATTAATAGCATGCTTCGTGGAGTGCCATGCTTCCAGGAATTCTCCTGCTTGTCTCTGCCTAGCCTGTCCCAGGATCTTGGTGTTGTCCCAGTCGAAGTCGTGGTTCTCCTCGTCCATGTGGATTGAGATGAGTGAGTATTGGTTGTGTCTTTTTGTAGCCAGTTGGTGTTCATGTACTCTTGTTGTTAGTTTCCTTCCTGTTTGTCCAAGGGTACATGAACACCAACTGGCTACAAAAGGACACGACCAATACTCATTCATCTCAATCCACATGGACGAGGAGAACCACAACTTTGACTGGGACAGACTAGGCAGAGACAAGCACGGGAATTCCTGGAAGCATGGCACTCCACAAAACAGGCTATTAAAAACACATTGAACTCCACCCCATATACATTCCACTGAACAGGAAACCTGGAAGTGAGAGAATCCATCAAAACAGACCCCAGAGTTTTAAAAACCAAGCAGAAAACACACCGACGCTTCATTAGAGGCTGCACTGAGGATGTTACCCAGCATGGTAACGAAACAACAAACCAGCTCAGTAAGCCAACCAACCTCAAGATGAAATCAGGTCAAACATGAAATCAAAGGAAGTATTTGACGTGCATGTTTACATAATCAGTGTCAAAGATGAATTTTTTTTTTAAAATAAGACTACTGTTTACAAATAATCTCAAAAATTGAAGTTAGAATGATGTGAACAAGTCACAAGACAATAAACAGGTGGACCACACTAGAATCAAGACATTTAAACAGCAATTTAGATGACCATTTGAAACACCATAGCGTACAAAGCTGTGCGAAACACTGGAAAATAAGACTAGAACAGACAGATGCTTGATGACCAACATGGACACAATAGGTCAAAGCAGCATTTTGCATGTGTAAAAACAGACATGATAGGCTGTTGCCACTGGTCCACACATTGTCCCTGAGCTCCAGAAATCCATATTAGAACATTCTGGAAATTCTGTTAGCTCATTTGTCCACCTGGTCGGGTGTAATTAGTTCAGTGGATTCTATTACATGAAGGTGTGGTAAACCTATAACTTGAGATACAATATAAACAAGAGTTCAAACATTTTATGCAATTCCCAAGGCTTGCAATATCCATGGCAACAAAAAGCTTGGAATCCCCTGCCAGGCTTCTGCTTATTTATCCAAATGAAAGTATTAGAGAGAGGCCAGTCTTTCTGCTACCAACTCCAGTTGTCAATATTAGGCAGGTTATGACCTCAATTTTCCCAGAGGAGGCAGGTTTTTTTATTTGAGCCTCTACACATGACATCTACACATCTCTACCTTAACACCCCAAGGGCATAAGAACTTTAAGTCATTAAAGTTATGATTTCAAAGTGTAGATCTTGACTAAATAGGTAGAATATATAATGTTTGCAACCCTTCAGCATAGGTGATAGCCCTTCCTTCAGCACTGAAACTGAACATTAATTAAACAGTAAACAAGTTGAAGGGTAACCTCAAGTTTATATAATGAAGGGTAAAGATAGTGAATGACAGATGTCTTATCCCTAGGGTGGGGAATTACAAGACTAGGGGGCTTTTGTTTTTTTAAAGGAGAGAGGTGGAATTAAAAAAACAAGGCATTTTTTTCCAAAACAGTGGTTTGTGTGTGGAATTAGCTTCCAGAAAAAAAAGGATGGCTAAAAGTACAATTAGAACATTTAAAAGTCTCTTAGATAAGTCCATGTACAGGAAATGTTTGGAGGGATATGGACCAAGTGTGGAGGGGTGGAACTAGTTTAGTTTGGTACTACAGTTGGTACAGGCTGGTCAGTTGGACCGAAGAGTCTGTTCCTGTGCTGTATAGGTCAATAACTCCATAAGAGATTTCTTGAACAACAGAACTCCATCCCTGTGTAAAAGTAAATCTCTGCTGAAACAAGCACTTCACGGATTTGAAACAGCACAGCATGTTATTCCAAAATGCTTTGCAATGGATTATTAGGCACAAGTATTCTACATTCTCAAATTTCTTGGTCTCGACTGACCAGTAATAGGACAGTACAGACATTTGAGTTTCCCTAGAAGCCTGGTTCAGGGGTAGCAGTCATCTTTTAGCTGAATTGGCTACTTAATAAAACAAAATAAGTCAGAGATAACAATAAGAAGAAATAATTTCAATAATAGTTACTTAAGCATAAAACAAAAAAACCGAGAAGAACATTAGTCTTAATTCCAAATTAAGATTTAAGTGGACTAATCCAGAAGTCCAGGCCAACGCTTTGCAGGCAAGCTTTCAAATCCCATTACATCCAATGGAATTTACAGTCAATTAACACCTTGAACTGAAAGCTAGTCTCAGTAGCAGTGACCATGACAACTACTATCAATTATTGAAAAGATTAAATGGTCCACTAATGCCCTTCAGAAAAGGAAATGTCATCTTAACCCGGTCTGGACTACACATGACTCCAGATTGACACTAATCTCAACTTTATCAACCCTTTGAATTGGTAACAAGTTGAAGTTCAATTGGAAACAAGCAGCAAATGCTGCCCTAACCATAAATTTAAAAGCCAGGGTATTTCAGTAATCACTTCCAATTTTTTCAAAAACATTAAAACCAAATACACGTGATCCAAACACATTACAACAAGACAAAATGAATCTCATGCTTGTCATAGGAAGACTCTGGGCCTGCAATCAATGGAGATTAGTCAAATTTTTTCTGAGGAGGCAGTAGATGGGCAATGTGGGAAAGAAATCGCAACAAAATTTACAGAATATTGAGGCACCTGGATGGAGTGGACATGGAAAAAGCATTCCCATGAGACACGAGAACCCAAGGGCACAAGCGCAGTGAAGGGATCACCCTTTGGAACTCAGGTGAGGAGGAATTTCTTCAGAGAGAGGGTGCACGTAAATCTGTGGAAGTCATTGCTGCAAAGGGATATGGAGGCCACATCGTTGAGTGTACTTAAGACAGCAATAGGTAGGTTCTTGGTAAGTCAGGGGATCAAAGGTTACAGGGAGAAAACAGGAAAATGGAGTCCAGGAAATTTCAGTTATGATCAAATACCAGAGCAGACTCAAGATGCCAAACAGACTAATTCTCCACTTTCATCTTACAATCTTACTTTTATATTCATTCCCAGGATGTGCATAGTATGGCTGGCGTTTATTGCCAATAATACTTGCCCACAAAAGGTGTGGTGCAGTTAGAGAATTCAAGGTTAATTTTCCCATCGAGTAAACACGAAATCTCTCTTCCACTTTAATGTCCTGAACCCTAACTTTCAACCAAACTTTCTCAACTATAGAGACCCTACATCGCCCCCCACGCCCCGCCCCAAAGTCTAATTAGAAAATAAGCCACTCAAAACTTCCGCAACCACAACACTTCCAACCTGGAATCACAGGCTCATGCAGCACTTCTGGCAAACCCAGGGGAAAATACGGAGAGAGGGAGAGGGAGAAAGGGGCGCGCGCGCGCACACACACACACACGGACAGAGAGGGAGTGAGAACAAGGCGGTGACCAGGAAATCCCTCACCTCTCTCCCACCATTTTAGACACCAACTGGAAGGGGGTCTTTCAGGGGTGCCACAGCGGGTAAGGGGGTATGAGGGCCCGGGCCAGACTAACCACATTGCGCCGGCCTCCCGCCTCACTCCAAGTGAACAGTAAACGCCCCCTTTCATAGGGCAAGCCTCACTCAGCAAGAACCCGATATCGGCCCTCACCCCACACCCAGCGGAGCAGCAGCGACAGTTTCCATTCCACACCAGCTTCTCGCCTGTATCCCAAGCCCCGGCCTCCCGTCCGCCACAGCCCCATCCTCCTGGGCCGCCATCCCGAGCCCCGGCCTCCCGCCCGGAAACCTCGTTGACGACCCCGTCACCCCGGGATGGAGATGTATGAAGCTGGACACAAACCTGCCTCTCCTACCGCACACAGCCTCCCGCTCCAACACAGTAGGATGGCGGCGGACACCCCACACAGCAACGACCAACGCATCACGACAACAACAGCGCTCAGAGAAGATCAGCACTCCAACAGCAGCGGCCTCTACCACCACCAACCACTTCCGGCCGCTACTCATGTGACCGGAGGGGGTGGAGCCCGCCCGCCAGCGCACCTGGCCGCTGGCCACCGTTGGCCCCGCCTTCCGCCTTGCGGTTGGACAAAAGATGATCACTGCCTCGTTATTGGTTGAGAAATGCCCTGCCCCCGTGGTTTTTTCGGACGCTGGCCTGGGTTTTGCGAATGGCTGGATGCTGCTCCACGTCAATGATAGACTGGGAAATGGTCTCCTTCTTTCTGATTGGCTGATAGCTGGTTCCTGCCTTGACATTGGCTAGGTGCTGCCCATTCCTCCCCCGCCTTGGATTGGTTTGTTCAGCTTCTCCCCTGTGTTGGCAGGATACGGACTCCTATCTTGTGATTGGCTGATGGCTGGTCCCGCCCCCGCCCCTGCATTTGACTGGAAACCAGCTCCTACCTTGTTAACAGGCATGGGGCTGGATGAACACAGCAGGTCAAGCAGCATCATAGGAGCAGGAAAACTTGACGTTTCGGGCCTAAACCTTTCGGTTTAACCCGATGCTGCTTGACCTGCTGTGTTCATCCAGCCCCAAGCTTGTTATCTCGGATTCTCCAGCATCTGCAGTACCTTTTATCTCTCCTACCTTGTGATTGGCTAACAGCTAGTGTCTGCCGCAGGATTGGCTGGGACTTGCCCGCTGCAGTCGAATTCGTTGAGAGTTGACCTTGTTGTACGTGGAGTGATGACAGTGCAGAAGGATGCAATTCAGTGTATTGTGCGCGGACTGGCTCTATTATTTACTCTGGCTTTTATCTGCTGCCAATCTCCTGTAATTTCCCCACACCTCCGTGCGCTATTACTATCTAAGTAACAATCCAACGCCCTATTGAATGCCCAATGATTGGCTAAGAGCTGCCCCTGACTGTTGAGATCAGCTGTTAAAACCAGGGAACGCAAATGAAATATTGGTCCTTATTTCAAAGCATACAAACAAAGAGAAATCTTTCCAAAAGTATACATGGCCCTAATTAGACCACATTTGGAATAGATCATAGAATTCCTACTATTGTAGTTTTGGTCCCCTTAGGTATGGAATGATAGTGTTGGATGTTGAGATCTTTTAAAACTGAATTTTCTCTGTGCTGCATGAGATTTAAAAGCTGTTACAGTGATACTTTAACTTTAAAAACTATGAAAGCAAAGGGAAGAATCCCTACCAACAGGGATGTCACAGTGCTCATTAAACTAGTATCAACAATAAATCAGTTTAATCAATAAGGGAATCAAGGGGTAAGGGCTAAAGGCAGAAACCGTGAGGATTATCAAATCAGCCATGAGCTCACTGAGAGTTGGAGCGGACTCGATGGATTGAATGGCTGATTTCTGCTCCTATGTCTTATGGCCATCGCCTCACCACAGCCCTTTAAGGAAAGGAAAGGAAATCTGCTATGTTTACCTGGTCTGATCAACATGTGACTCCAGCCACAGACTCTTAACTGCCCTCTGAAATAGCACAGCAGCCCACTCACTTTAAGGGCAACTAGGGATCAGCAACAAATTCTGACTTTGCCAGTAATGTCCTCATTCCGTGAAAGAATAGTGAGGAAAAAGTGTTCCACCTAATGTTGCAGCATAAATCAACTCACCCCCTAAAATAACAGTGCAGTTGGGTGCAGGAGCAGTGGAAAATGTTGCAGGACAGGATAAGAGAGTGGCAAATAAAACACAAGTTATCCCAGGCTTTATCAGTAGGACCATAGGTAAGAAAGCAAGGAAATTACATTAATTCCGTAAGACTCCAGTTCGACCTCCATTGGAGCATTGCTTGCATTTCTAAGTAATTAAATGAAGATGTTGAGGCTTTAGAGATTGCGGAAAAGATTCTCGGGAATGGCTCCAGAGGAACTTCAGTTTTGGAGAAGTTTTTCAGTTCTGAAGAAAATTCTAACCCGTTAACAGATGCTGTCAGGCCTGCTGTGTATTTCCAGCATTTTCTGTAGATTTCAGATTTCCATGTACAGTGTTTTGCTTTTATATTATTGCAGAAAATGGGACTGTTCACCTTGGAGAAGAGAAGCCAAGTGAGAGATTTAGTTGAGCTATTTAAGCTACCAGTGCTGGGGACAGATACAGAGAACTGTTCCCATTGGTAGAAGAATGAAAAACCACAGGATACAGGTCTAAGGAAAAGGCAACAGAGGAAAATCTTTTACGCGCCGAGGTCTTTGAATGTGGAACGCATTGCCTTGGAGTGAAAGGTTTCAATAGAGAATTGGATCAGTATCTGAAGAGGGAAAATGTGCAGTGCTGTGGGAGTGACACTTAGATGAATTACTTCTTCAAAGGACCAGTATCTACATCACATTCTGCATGACTCCTTCTGTGCTGTCGACATTCTATGAACTCTTTGGCCTTGTATACTCTTGAAATGGGAAAGTGGCACCAGTCATCACAGCTTTATCATGAGATATTCTTGTGATGAATGACATAGCCGGTTCCTGATCCTTTTCCTTATTTAACTTCCTACAGGGTCAGTGCAAAGTAAAGGCAGCAAAACATAACAAATCACAGAGAAGCCAGTGTGAACCTGTTGTTACAACCCCTGTGGAGCCCCTTAATGTTTTAAAGAGAAATTCACTGAGTGACAAACTGAAATAAATTATCCCACAAGGTTTCAAGTTTTCAAATAAAACAAAATTTTAAAAAGTAAGTACCGTTAACTTACTTTACATAAAAAAAACACACAACTAGAGACAACCCAATCTTCCCTTTTCCTCTTTGACTCTCCCAGCAAGTCTTTGGCTACTTTTCAGGCTTTGAAGATTATCTACTTCCGTGAGACCAATTCCAAACTTTTCTTCAGAAGCTTGGTAAGGTCTAGAATTTTTCTGCTCGAGTCTGAGGTGCACACCATCCTTCCTGCGCAGTGGCTTGAACAGAAAATTGGAGACATCCTGGGTGGAATTTGACATTTGGAAAGCGAGATTGCCACATTCCTGCCAATTTGCAAAATCGCGCCAGTTCCATGATAACATAGTTGGTGAGCAAATGGTGAGCAAACTCTTTCTAAATGTTGGATGAACAAGAGATTGGGGTTGTTTCAAATCCAATTGTCTGAAGGCAAATTTTGCTCACACCATTACAAGAAACATGATTGGTCATATTTAGTTTTGTTTTAAGGGACTGTTGAAATGGTAGACTTAAACACTGTAAGTGGGACTATGTCTGTTGAGACTTGGACATTGTTGCAAATTTTGCTTCTCATGTCGTTTTAATCTGTATCAGGATGGTTCCTCAGGGAAGGGAGCAAAATGGAAGTGCTTTCATCAACATTGAGCACTGAACAATATGTGCTGTAAATCTGTATCTGGGACGAGAATTGTCTATTCTATTGGAGGCAGCTTCTCTAGTGCAGAGGAGGAGGAGGAAGTGGAGGAGGCAGGGGCACCGTGAGGAACGGGAAGGTGGGGAACCAGTGAGATGAGGGAGATGTAGCAGGAAGGCAGAGGTTCGGGGCCTCTAGCCTGCCATCTGAGTGTACAAGGTCAGAATGCCCTACATTTAAATGATGGAGTGACAGTGCTACCAAAGACTTTATCGAGAGAGACAGCCGCATCTCTCTGAGTCAGGCTTTCACATGTGATTGACTCAAATTGTGCGGGTGGCCATTGGCCTTGTAAGTAACAGAACTTCTTCACCTCTGGGTCATTCCAAGTTGTATGTGGAGACTTCAGTGGGATCCCCCAGCCTGCAGCAACATTACGTTAAGGTCTTTGCTGAGCCCATATTTAGGCATGTCCATTGTTGTATACCTTTCACATCTGGCAACGCAAATAGAAAATGACTGGGGATTTTGCAACTCTGGCTGGTTTCCCATGCACACTTAACCTATCCAAGGCCTGTATCTTCTTCAGAACCTATTTTCCATTTGATCCTTCTGTCACTGACACATTAAACAACATAACTTTGGTTCCTTCTTTGAACTCGTTGATATAAATGATAAAACATTGAAGCCCCGGCACTGATTTCTATGGCACATCACGCACTACTTTTTGCCAACCAGACAACGGCAGCTTCCACCACTGATGCCAACTACATCACTTCCGCTAATGCCGCTGACCACACCACTACTTCCGCTTCTGCCCATGTGACCGTTCCCATACACACACCCACTCCCAAGATAGTCTCCACCCCCACCCCCAGCTCCAGCTCTACGCCCAGTCCCAGTCCCAGCTCCAGGCCCTCTCGGGTATTCACCATTCCCCCCAAACCTCCCCCTCACTGAGGACGAATAGTCAGTCCTCGGTAAAGGACTCCCCTTCATTCCCCTGTGCCCACACATCTGTGAATTCCGTTCACGTTTAGATGTCAAACTTTTTTTCCGGTGCCTCTGCCTCTTCGCCTATTACTTTGACCAGGAGTCTAACCCACCCTCTGCCGACGCTTTCTCCCGTTTCCAACACACCCCATCCTCCTGGAAACCACCCCACAGCCTCCCACTCTCCCTTGACCTCTTCATCTCTAACTGCTGTCACAACATCGATCGCCTCAACCTCTCCACCTCTCTCACTCACTGCAACCTCTCCCCCACAGAATGTGCATCCCTCCACTCCCTCTGCTCCAACCCTAACCTCACCATTAAACCCATGGATAATTGGGGGGTTAGGTGGTGCTATGGCGCACTGACCTCTACATCACCAAGGCCAGGCCAACTCTCCTGCACCTCCTCCTACCGCCTCCTCGATTATGATCCCACTCCTGATCACCAAAACATCTTCTCACAGATCATCAATAACCTCGTTACCTCAGGTGACCTTCCACCCACAGCCTCCAACCTCATCACTCCCCGACCCCGCACCGCCCGTTTCTATCTCCTTCCCAAAATCCACAAACCCAACTACCCCGGCCGACCCATTGTGTCTGTCTGCTCCTGCCCCACTGAACTCATCTCCACTTACCTTGTCTCCATGGTTTCCCCCCAGTCCAGGAATTCCCCATCCAAGTTCAGGACACCACCCACATCTTCAATCACCTCCATGACTTTCAATTCCCCAGACCTCAATACCTCATCTGGATGTCTATCTGCACCATGGGCATCCAATCCCTGTACACCTGTATCCCCCACACAGATTGCCTAAAAGACCTCCACTTCTATCTCGCCCACAGGCCCACCAGTCCCCCTCCACCAACACCCTCACCTGCTTAACTGAAATTGTCCTTACCCTCAACAAATTTTCCTTTAACTCCTCCCAATTCCTGCAAACCAAAGGAGTAGTGATGGGTGCATGTATGCCTGCCTCTTTGTAGAATATGTAGAACAGTCTCTCTTCCACTATTACACTGGCACCATGACTCACCTCTTCCTCCACTACACTGATAACTGTATTGGTGCAGCCTCCTGCTCCCATCACCTTTCACCCCAACCTCTAATTCACCTGGACCATCACTGACACCTCCCTCCACTTCCCGGACCTCTCTGTCTGCATCTCCAGTAACCGATTCAGCACCAACATCTATTTCAAACCCATCGACTCCCATAGCTACCTTGACTACACCTCCTCTCACCCACCCTCCTGCAGGAAGGTGACCCATAGTACCAATTCCTCTCTTCCGCCACATCTGGTCCCAAGATGGAGCGTTCCAGGGATGAAGTACAAAGGGATCTGGGAGTGCTAGTACAGGATTCTCTAAAGGTTAACTTGCAGGTTGAGTCTGTGATTAATAAAGCGAATGGAATGTTGTCATTTATCTCAAGAGGGTTGGATTATAAAAGCAGCGATGTGCTTCTGAGACTTTATAAAGCTCTAGTTAGGCCCCATTTAGAATACTGTGTCCAATTTTGGGCCCCACACCTCAGGAAGGACATACTGGCACTGGAGCATGTCCAGCAGAGATTCACATGGATTATCCCTGGAATGGTAGGCCTAACATACGATGAACGGCTGAGGATCCTGGGATTGTATTCATTAGAGTTTAGAAGGTTGAGGGGAGATCTAATGGAAACTTACAAGATAGTGCATGGCTTAGAAAGGGTGGATGCTGGGAAGTTGTTTCCGTTAGGTGGGGATACTAGGACCCGTGGGCACAGCCTTAGAATTAGAGGGGGTCAATTTAGAACGGAAATGAGGAGACATTTCTTCAGCCAGAGAGTGGTGGGCCTGTGGAATTCATTGCCACGGAGCGCAGTGGAGGCTGGGACATTGAATATCTTCAAGGCAGAGATTGATAAATTCTTGATCTCGCAAGGAATCAAGGGCTATGGGGAGAGTGCGAGTAAGTGGAGTTGAAATGCCCATCAGCCATGATTAAATGGCAGAGTGGACTCGATGGGCCGAATGGCCTTACTTCCACTCCTATGTCTTATGGTCTTATGGTTCCAGTCCTGGACATTCCAGATGTCCTACTTCAAGGACCACAGCATCCTCCCTCCAGTGATTCATAATGCCTGAACCACTTCTCTTACATTTCCCACACTTCTGCCCTCAAAACCCCTCCTCCCAACAAAAATAAGGACAGAGTCTCTCTGGTCCTCACACACCACCCCACCAACCTCCGCATCTAGCACATCATTCTCCAACACTTCTGCCACCCACAATCTGACCCCCAACCAAAGAGATAATTCCCTCCCCACCCCTATCTGTCTTTCATAGGGACTGTTCACTCCGCAACTCCCTTGTCCGCTCCAGACTCCCCACTAATCCAACCACCCCTGGCACCTTTCCCTGCAACCGCAGGAGGTGCTACACCTGCCCCTACACCTCCCCTCCATTCAAGGCTGTAAACAATCTTTCCAAATTTGACAGGGATTCACCTGTATGCCCTCCAACCTGTCTACTGTGTCTTTTGCTCCTGGTGTGGTCTCCTCTACATTGTTGAGACCGAGCACAGACTTGGTGACAGATTTGCAGAGCACCTGCACTCCGTACACTATAATCAACAACACCTTCTGGTTGCCAACCATTTTAACTCTCCTTCTCACTCCCTTGGTGACATGTCCATCCTGGGCCTCCTCAAGTGTCACAATGACATCGCACATAAACTGGAGGAACAACCTCGGGAGGTTACATCCCGATGGCCTCAACATAGAATTTACCAGTTTCAAAATCTCCACACCCCCAGCCTCATCTGATTCCAACCCTCCCCATCATCCCCGCCTCCTTGACCCAACACAACCTGTCCATCTTCTTTCTCGCCTTTCCGCCCCACCCTTCCCATTGACCAATCCCCACGACCCTCTACCTGCATCCACCTATCGCCATCTCACCTACCTTCCTCCAGCCCAAGCCTCTCCATTTATTTCCGAGCTCTCATCCCCCTCAAGTCCTGATGAAGGGTGTAAACCCGAAACATCAACTTTTCTGCTCCTCTGATGCTGCCCGACCTGCTGTGTTCCTCCAGCTCCACACTGTATTGATCCTATTTGTCCTTATTGCCTACTTCCTGTTAGCTAGCCAATTTTGTATCCATGCCAATGTGTTACCCTCTACCCCATAAACTTTTATTTTCCATACAACACTTGATGTGGCACTTTATCAAATGGCTTTTGGATATCTACAATATATTTACTGGTTTAAAAACCGAAAGAACTGTGGATGCTGCAAATCACAAACAAAAACAGAAGTTGCTGGAAAAACTCAGCAAGTCTGGCAGCATCTGTGAAGAAAATAATCAGAGTTAATGTTTTGGGTCTGGTGACTCTTCCTCAGAACACTATACCAGCTATAACAGTGCCTGCATCAAAGAATAGGAATAATAAAATGAGTGTTTTCTTCAAATGTTTCAAATGAGTGCAAATTCTGAGATTGCAATTTGCTCAGATTCCATTCCAGTTACTTGTCCATCTTGTTCCCAGCCCCTAATTGCCTACCTCCCACTCCAGCAATGAAACATGGAAACAGAGAAACTAGGGGATGCACTAGCCCTTCAAACCTGCTCCACCTTTTGATATGATCAAGGCTCATCCTCTATCTCAATGCCATGTTCTCACTTTCTCCCCACACCCCTTTAATTGGCTTTAAAATCTAAAAATATATGTTTGTCCCTCTCTTGAATATATTCAGTGACTTGGCTTCCATGGCCTTCTGTGGTAGAGAATTCCAGAGGTTCACCACCAGCTGAGTGAGAAAAATATTTCCTCATCTCAGTCCTAAATGGTCTACCCCATATCCTGAAACTGTGTCCCCTGGTTCTAGACTCTCTGCAGCTAATCTGTCCATCCATGTTGGGATTTTATACATTTCAATCAGACCCTCTCTCATCCTTCCAACCTCTGGTGAGTACAGGCCCAGTCAAACCAATTTCACCTCGTAGGATAGACCTGCCATCCTGTGAACCTCCACTGCATTCCTTCCCTGGCAAGTATACCCTCCCTCAGATAGGGAGACTAAAACTGCACATAATATTCCCGGAAACAAAAACAGAAATTGCTGGAAAAGCTCAGCAGGTCTGACAGCATCGGTGAAGAGAAATCAGAGTTAACATTTTGGTCGAATGATCCTTCCTCAGATTCCCATAACGGTCTCACCAAAATCCTGTATGACTACTTCTGAGCTCAAATCCTCTTGTATCAAAGGTTTATATACCATTTGCCTTCCTAATTGCTTGCTGCACCTGCCTATTTCCTTTTATTGACTGGTGTATAAGAATGCTCAAGTCCTTTTGTACATCGCATTTCCCAAAATATCACCATTTAAATAATATTCTTCCTCACTGTTTGTCACACTGAAGGATATAACTTCACAATTATCCACATTGTACAGCATCTGCCATGTGGTTTCTCACTTAGTCCGCTTGTCTAAATGATCTTAAAGCCTCCTTACATCCTCTTCACAACTTATAATCCTACCCAGTTTTGTGTCAACAGCAAACTTGGAAATATTGAATGACCTCATCCAGGTCTTTTATAAATATTGTGCATAGCTGGGACCCACGCACTGATCTTCGCGATATCCCATTAGTCACTACTTGTTGCTTGGAAAAAGACCCATTAATTCCCCTTCCCTGTTATCTGTTTGTTAACTGATTCTTAATCCATGCCAGTTTATTTCCCGCTATCCCCTTTAACTTTTACCACTAACCTTCTATGAGAGACTTATCAAAAGCCTGACCTCATTACAGCCTTCGTTCAAACAAGGACAAAAGAGCTAAATTCCAGAGGTGAGGTGAGAGTGACAACACCTGATATCAAGGCTGCATTTGACCAAATGTGGCATCAAGGAGCCTGAGCAAAACTGGAATCAATGGGTATTAGGGGGCAAACTCTCCAGTGATTGGAGTCATACCTGACACACAGGAAGATGGTTGTGGTTGTTGGAGGTCAATCATCTCAGCTCCAGGACATCTTTGCAGGAGTTCCTCAGGGTAGTGTCCTCGGCCCAAGCTGCTTCATCAATGACCTTCCTTCCATCATAAGGTAAGTGGGATGTTCACCGATGATTGCACAATGTTCAGCACCATTTGTGACACCTTAGATACTGAATCAGTCCATGTTCAAATGCATCAAGATCTGGACAATACCCAGGCTTGGGCTGACAAGTGGCGAGTGACATTCGCACCACACAAATGCCTAGCAATGACCATCACCAATAAGAGACAAACTAACCACTACCCCTTGACATTCGATGGTGTTACCATCACTGAATCCTCAACTATCAACATCCTGGGGGTTACCATTGAACAGAAACTAGAGTCACCACATAAACACAGTGGCTACAAGAGCAGGTCAGAAGCTAGGAATACTGTGGTGAGTAACTCACCTCAAAGCCAGTCCACCATCTACAAGGCACAAGTCAGGATTGTGATGGAATACTCCCCACTTGCCTGGATGGGTGCAGCCCCAACAACACTCAAGAAGCTTGACACCATCCAGGACAAAGCAGCCCACTTCATTGGCACAACATCCACATGCATCCATTCCCTCCACCACTGATGCTCAGTTGCAGTACTGTGTACTATCTACAAGATGCACTGCAGAAGTTGACCAAAGATCCTCAGACAGTACCTTCCAAACCTACAGCCACTTCCATCTAGAAGGACAAGGGCAGCAGACATAAGGGAACACCACCACCTCCAAGTTCCCCTTCAAGCCAGTCACCATCCTGACTTGGAAATGTA
Source organism: Ginglymostoma cirratum (assembly GCA_024137785.1). Lineage (NCBI taxonomy): Eukaryota > Metazoa > Chordata > Chondrichthyes > Orectolobiformes > Ginglymostomatidae > Ginglymostoma > Ginglymostoma cirratum. The sequence continues at coordinate 22,319,961 of JAHRHZ010000039.1, forward strand.
TCGCTGTTCCGTCACTGTTGCTGGGTCAAAATCCTGGAATTCCCTCCCTAATAGCATTGTAGGTCAACCCACAGCAGGTGGACTGCAACGGTTCAAGAAGGCAGCTCACCACCACCTTCTCAAGGGCAACTAGGGATGGGCGAGAAATGCTGGCCAGCCAGAGATGCTCACATCGCACAAATGAACAGAAAAACACATCCACAAAAATCTCCAGATGATTTGTTAAGTGTGGTTTGCCTTTTATTAATCCATGCTGCCATTGTCCAATCCCACTAATGCTTTCCAAGTGCTCTTTTGTCACGTCTTCTATCACACACTTTAACATTTTCCCCACTACTTAGGTTAACAGGTTTATGTCTAACTCTGTTTTTCTCTCCCTTTTTTAAATAGCAGGGATTCGTTTGGGACCCTCCAAATGTTAGGAGCTGCTCCAGCATGGAGGGAGACAGAAAGCAGGAATCTATAACCAGTTAATTTAACATCTGCCATGGGAAAGCTTTAGAGGCTATTATTAAAGACAAGGGATGTTCTGGGATACTAAGTGGAGTCCTGCAGCTGCATGTCTCCAGCTCATAAGCACATTTCTGGTCTTTGGCAGCTTCTCCTCAGAGCTCCCTGCCATGAATGCAGGGCAATGTGAGTCAGCCAAATAATATCCAGCAGAGGACCCTACATAACGTTAAACTCTACAAGCGAGAATCAAAGGAATCAATGGCATTACTATCACCGAATCCCTCACTATCAACTGAGGCTCTCAAGTCAGCACTTTCCAAATTCTCTACCACTTCTATGGATACATGGGAATACCACCACATGCAAGATCCCCTCTAAACTGTCACCATCCTGATTGGAAATCTATCACATTCATTCACTGTTGCTGGGTCATAATTCTGGAACTCGCTCCCTAATGTCCTTGTGGGTGTATCTATACCAAAAGGATTGCAGTGGTTCAAGAAGGCAGCTCATCACCACCTTCTTAAAGGTAATTAAGGATGAGAAATAAATGCTGGGTGCTGCCAGCGAGACCCACATCCCATGGCTGAATGAAACAAAACATCATGTGAACGTAGGAACATTCAAATTAATACCAGATGTAGGCCTTTTGGCTCCTGCAGCTGCTCAGTTTGTGTTTCAAATTCCCATCTATCCTGAATAGCCATTGATTTATCAATTATTGATTTATCATTTATCAACCTCCACTTTAAAAATATTTATTGACCCCACTTCTACCTTTTTCTGAGGCAAACAGTTACGCAGTCAAACAACCCTCCGAGATGAAAAAAAATCCTCTGTCTTAAAATGGTAGCCCCTAGTTTTAAAAGAGTGACCCTTAGTTTGGGAGTTACCCACAAAAGGAAATGCCCTTTCCACTTCCATCTTGTCTCGACAGTTCAGAATCTTATACATTTCAATTAAGTCACGCCTCACTCTTCATCATGCTTTTTCCTACTCATTCTAGACATCAATCTAGTAAACCTCCTCTGAACCACTTCCAATACACTTACATCCATCCTTAAATAAAGAGATAAAATTGCACAAAGTATTTGAGATGTGGTCTCACCAATGCCCTATATAACTGAAGTACAATGTCCTTACTTTTATAAAACAAAATACAAAAGAACTGTGGATGCTGGAAATCAGGGATAAACACAGAAATTGCTGGAAAAACTCAGCAGATGTGGAAGCATCTGTGGAAAGAAAGCACAGTTAACGTTTCAGGTCCTGCGACCCTTCTTCAGAACTGATGATAGCTAAGAAAAGCTTGGGATATATGGTGAAGATAGGGTGAAGAGGTATTGGAGTGGAGGAGGAGTGGATCAAGGTGTCCTAGAGGGAACAGTCCCTGTGGAAAACTGACAGGGGAAGGAACACAAATATGTGTCTGGTGGTGGCATCCTGCTGGAGGTGGTGGAAATGGCAGCTAATGATCATTTGAATGTGGATACTGGTGGGATGGTAAGGGAGGACCGGGGAACACTATTGCTGATGTGGGAGGGAAGAGAAGGGGTGAGGACCAAAGTGCAGGAGATGGGTCAGATATGACTGAAAAGCCTGTCAACCATGGTGCTGGGGAATCCTCTGTTGAGGAAGACGGTGCACATTTCAGAGGCTCCCTTGTGGAAGCTGGCATCATCGGAACAGGCATGATGGAGACAGAGAAACTGGGAGAATGGAATTGAGTCTTTACGGGAAGCAGCATGTAAGGATGTATTGTCAAGGTAACTGTGGAGGTCGGTGGATTTGTAGTGGATATTAATGGCCAGCCTATCCTTAGAAATGGAAACAGATGTTGAGGAAGAGAAGAGAGGATCAGAGAGTGATGGGGGGCGGAAGTTGGAAGCAAAATTGATAAACATTTCCAATTCCAGACTCCCAGATTTGGCATGGACACCCGGCCTTGATAGCCTCGAGGTGAGGCCAGCGTAGACCCCCAGCCTCAGTTCAGACTCCCGTCTTCGAGTTGAATCCAGAGCTGACTCTGGGCCTCATGACACTCGAGGTGAAGCCTGGTGCAGTCTGAAGGCTAGGGCCAGCACAGACTGATTTGGAAGGACTATTGTTCTGAACGTCTTCTTTCTTTATTCTTCTAAGCTATTCCTATGATCTTGTACTTTTGTACCTAAGAATGGCATGAAGGTCTGTAATGCTGGACTTTTTATTTCTTTATTTTTCTGTTTTTTTCCTAAGAATTTGTATTTAAGAATCTGTACCTAGATACAGTTGTATCTAAGATGCTGCTATAAGTGGCAACTTGTAAACTTTTCATGGTACTCTTGTGAGTACATGTGACAATAAAGCTAATTCTAATTGTATCCATCTGTATCCTTATGTCTTCCTCACAACATATGTTTCTACTTATCTTGTTGGTGCCTGCATGTTTAGTGACCATGCCTTCAACCCCCATCCCCTGATATAAGTAATTGTTACCCACTCACTCAACCTATCAATAGAAGTCTGGATCCTCCTTTATGTCCTCTTCACAATATTCTTTCCCACTTGTCTTTGTGTCGTCTGCAAATTTAGATATCATGTCTTTGGTTCCCTCTTCTAAAACATTGAAATAAATTGTAAAAAGCAGAGTCCCAGCACAAATCCCTTCAGGACCCTACTCAGCATATAAACTCAGCTGAATATCCTGACAAACAGGAAGAGGTCCATATGCCCGTTCTCTCTGTTTTCTACTAGCCAGCCTATCTTCTAACCATGGATATAGTTACCCACAATACTGTGAATTTCTAGGTTGCATAATAATTTCCTATATAACATTTTGTCAGATGCTTTCTGGAAATACACTTTCAGTACAGCACAAATACAGGCTCCCCTTTTTTTCACGGAGCCTGTTACTCTTCCAAAAAATTCCGATGAACTGATGAAACATTATTCCCCATTCACAAAACGCTGACTGTTCCTGATTACCTTGAGTTTTTCTAAGCTTTATCCTTCTTAGTCATTAATTCTAACACCATCCTCATGACAGAGGTCATGCTACCTGGCCTATAGTTTTCTTCCTCCTCCTTGAACAAAGCTGGTCTATTTGCTACTCAGGCTGATGGAAGCTTTCCAGAATTCAGCGAATTTTGGACAATTAACACAAATTCATCTACCACCGTACAAGCTACTCCTTTAAGGACTGTACAATGAAATCTATCAAAACCCAGGGATTTATCAGCTCACCATTCCATCAATTTATTCACCAGCACTTCCCTAGGTGATTGTAATTTCACCAAGTCCCTCTGTCCCTTTCACCTGTTGATTTACAGCAAAATCTTGGTGGAATTGTTCGATATTCCCTATAGTGAAGATAGAAGCGAAATAATTGTTCACTTCCATCTGACATTTCCTTACTTTCTACTATTAACTCCTCATTATCATTCTTTAGAGGATAAACACTTGCTTTACTTACTTTTTTTGGTTTAAATACCTATAGAAACTCTTGTTATCCATTTTTCACACTCCTGGCTAATTTCATCTCATTCTCTAATTTCTTTCTCCTGTTTATCCTTTTAGCCATTCTCTGCTGTTCTTTATTTTCTGTCCAGTCATCATCTGAGTTGTCACTCATCTTCACACAATTATATGCTTTTTCCTAATGTTTGATACTTCCCTTAACTTCTGATTTGACTATGGATGATGGGTCTCTTGCTTAGAATTTTTCTATATAGAGGATGCACTTATTTAGAACATTCTAAGCGACCACCACTTAGAAGATATTAAAAATAGCACCTCAAATGGATATGGAAACACACTAGCCAATGTGATACAGAGTTTTATTGCGAATGGTATAAAACATCCAAGTTGAGATGTGTTGCTGAGTCTATATTAAAGAAAGATTTGCATTTGTATAGAGCCTTTCAAAACCTAAAGGTTTTCTAAAACACTTCACAGCAAACCAGTGAAGTACTTTTGAGTTTAGTCACTATTACAATGTCGGAAATTGGTCTGCAGAATGTGCACAACAAAATCTGACAGACAACACCATGGTACGAAACTGAGCGGTGTTGGATTGATGGTAAAACGTGTCTGGTCTCTGAAGGGAACTTCCTGTTCTTTAAAGTAGTGGTATAGCATCTTTTACAACAACTTGATTTGTCAGACAATGCCCCAGTTTAATGACTCAGCTAAAAAATAATACCTCTGTCATTGCAGCAGTTCTAAACTGGTAGCTGTGTCTGAAGTAGGACTTTGAACCCACAATTGTCCAATTTAGAGGCATGTTTCAAGAGGGCTAGCCCTTTGGAGTGATGTCCCTTAAGGAGATCAATAAGTAAAAGAGTCAAGTAAACCTTTGAACATGTCACATAATCAAAGGTTTTCTGCTCGACAGCACTCGAGGCACAGATTACGTCCAGAGATTACTCTGAACTGTAGTTTAGCAGTACTAAGCCCACCAATTAAACATAATCCATGTACTTTCTTTGTATTTCATTCAGATAAACATGAGAATACTATTGCATGCTACACGGTTGGATTTTTTTCTTGTTAAAAACTAGAAGGAAGAAAGAAGAAACCAGCATCACAAGCTTGATTCTTGGGGGAGTCACAGCAACCAAAATATTGCAACAAACCAGACATTCCCACAATGCAGAAAACAGAATAGAATAAGATCTCTTTGCAATCTGTGAGTCTCTCCAATTTGGTCAGGTTTGTGCAGGCAGGCTGTTGATTCAAACCTGCCCTATCTAAAAGCTATTCCAAATTTGAATGGCCATCACGAGTCAGGCCATTGCTGAAATATGAGAAAGCACCTAAATTCAAACAACTACAAGAATTGTTTTCAAGAACAGTGCACAGCCAACAGAACAAGTCCCCAAACAAGTTTCACGCCAAACAATAGAAAGGAATACTAAATAAAGTGCTGACGGCGCAGAAAGAGCGCACAAAGTTCATCAACAGGTTCAATATAAAGTGAAATGACGAAAAGACAGCAGGAAGATGGATGCCAAATCTCCCCATCACGAAGTGGAAGGCCACGGATCTGCTACACAGATGCTGCCAGACCTGCTGAGCTTTTCCAGCAACTTTGTTTTTGTTGCCACGGATCTACTACCAAGTTCAAACCATTTAAACAAAGAATGCTTCATATATCACACATTCGCAGAATTGGTTAAAAAATCTGTGAAGACAGAGATTGCAGTTGATGGATGTAGAATGATCTCTTTGAGATTTATAAGATAATTAAGAAAATAGATTGTTGATGCAAAAGGACACATTTCTTCTTATCAGACTTCTCTGACGTTATTGTAGCATTTACATATAGAAATGGCAAATACCACCATCGTCATTGTTACTTTAACAACAAATTTTGGGCCAATATGCGTGACTTCGTGATTAAAGTATGGAGTATCTGTAAGATTTGAAATTAAAGCAATATTTCATTTGATTTATCAATTAATATTTATCTGATTGACATTTCAGTTCTTTTCAGTGGCGGTCAGTTTAGTTCATAACTAAAGGAAATATTGGAAACGAATAACCAGGCATTAACCTGTGCTGAGTGCCGTCTGCTGAGTATCTGTCAGTAAGCCCGTAATAAGGTCAAATAAATACAGGATTGTAATCATCCATGTTGCCACAAACAGTTGAATAAACCAAACTCCTTCCCTACCTGGGATCACAAGTGAAGAACAGCAGCTTGGGTCAGAAGGGCAGTCACTGCTCATGGAATCAGTAGCAGCATGTTCAGGAGGAAAAGAAGAAAACTGAAAGACAAAGATAATTCAATCAATCGATCTCAATCTCATGCAGTTGACATCTTACTGAAATGCTGACAAGTTTGATGGCTTTGCATTCAATGATTACTTCAATAAACCTCAACTCCCACCATAACGTATGTGGCCCAATAGTTTAACAAACATTTTAAACAGGTAGGATTTTACTTAGAATTGTATGACCAATGTAAGAGGTCAAGATCAGTTGTTGAGTCATCTTTGATTTTTCAACATCCCATTTTGTTAGTAACAATCAGAGAGTTAGTGTTGGTTTAGAGATAAATAGTGGCCAGGCTCCCAGGGGCAATCCTTTGCTCTTTAAATGAGGCAAAGCGACCCCTTATGTCAAACTGAGCAGACAGATTGGGCCTTGGTTTAGTGTCTTGCCTAAAGGTGACAGCCCTGACAGTGCAGCATTTCATCACTACTGCATTGCACTGTTAGCTGGGATGATGTACTCAAGATGCTGGAGCAGGCCTTTAATTCACAACTTTCAGACTCAGAGGGAAGAATAATACTCTTGAAGATGAAGAGAAATTAATGAGAGGTCAACAAATAAACATGCAACAATACCTGAGACCCATGTCAGGGTTTTACATGTAACTTTTCTCTGTAAAAGAATTATCAGCGCCGACCACAATGCTGCATCATCCTCTCCAAACGAGAGTAATGTGTGGAACAGGAAGAGCTATTCTCAGTGAAGAGACGGGGATGTTACTCTTTGAAGTTAAACAAGAGGACATCAGGCAACCAACATTTCTCATGTGGATCAAGCAAATGATAAATATTTTGTTTAGAGCACTTTCATTCCTTGGCCTGTGAAACAATAGTATCAGCTTAAAAAAGAGGAAGCCATGGCCTGGTGGTATTATCACTGGACTGTTAATCCAGAGACCCAGATAACATTCTGGGGACCTGGGTTCAGATCCTGCCACGGCAAATGGGGGAATTTGAATTCAATAAATATCTGGAATTAAGAATCTAATAATGACCATGAGTCCATTGTTGATTGTCAGGAAAAACCCATCTGGTTCACTAATGCCCTGTAGGGAAGGAAATCTGCCATCCTTACCTGGTCTGGCCTACATGTTACTCCAGACCCACAGCAATGTGGTTGACTCTTAACTGCCATCTGGGCAATTAGGGACGGGCAATAAATACTGCCTAGGCAGCGACACCCTCATCCCATTAATGAATAAAGGAAGATTGCATCACTTTTAGTATTAATGTACATGGTGCTTATCAGAGTACAAATTGAATAACATCTAATCCAGTAATCACCTAGAAATAAAGGAGACATTCAAGGACAGTAACGGTACAGATATCTCTTATGAAGAAAGGCTAGAGAAACCTGACCTTCTTAACCAAGAGGTACCTGAGAAGTGATCTAGTTGATGCAGAATACCTCAAGCATATCTGAAGTAGTCCAGAAAGATCCTGTAGAGGCACAGAACATCCCAGACGATGGGGTGCCTTTAAGAGTAAACTTTAAAATTCATCACTTTGAACTGATGGCCCACAGACAAAAGCCACAGGAATCAATTGGTCAATTCATCAGGAGATGACACAAAGTTAGCAATCTGAATTTCAGAGTGGATAATGGAGTTAGTGATTGACATATCGAAGTGTCCCAAAAAGACCTCTTACAAAAAAAGCAAGGTCGCAGCATTGATTCCTCACTAGAGAGCGGCAGAAAATACAAAAACAACAACATCTGCATGCATTATGTGCAGCAAACAGTATAGACGCTGTAGTCAGGGCACATAAAACATGTCGCCTGTATAGAAAGTGTGGTCAGTTGCATCCACCGTGAAGCTGTCCCTCATTCCAAGATATATGCTAGGCCTATGGTACAAAATATGCAAGAAATCTGGCTCCAAAGATTCAACTGGAGCTACAACAAGGAACAGACGAACAGAAGACAGGTGCAGCATATGGCAACAGCTGCAAGCGATGTGCCAGAAACCTATGTAACCAGAAGCCAATTCACAAAATTCACAGCTAAAAAGCTCCAAGTCAAAGCCCAGAGTGGAACAGCTTCCAACCGAAGGATGGACAGTCTTTTTACATTGTCATGGAACATATTACGTGGGCAAAGTTAGCAAAACATTTTTGCCCAATGAAACCTGGCAAATGCACACTCAAAGCTAATATTGACTTGGCAGCCAGTGTGATTGTCTAACAGGTCAGAGTCACACAGCCCACAATGGGAACATGGCTACCAGCACACATTTCCAAAGGACCCTAGGTTTTCTGAAGTCACGACACTAAACAGAGTAACTCTGAGGTGGAACAGAAGCCAGCTAAGGGAACTTCCAACATTAAGGGCTTTTGTGGCACATTGGTAGCGTCCATACCTATGAGCCAGGAGGTCTAGGTTCAAGTTCCTCCTCCTTCAAGTTACATAATAACATTTCTGAGCAAGTTGTTTAGGAAATATCTACAATATCTCAACAGTGCTCAGTGAATGTGATAGGAGACTCCGAGATGGCAACAATTAACTCATCAATTCTGTGTCAGTAGACCAAGAAAACCAAGGATGAAATTCACACTTCCAGAAGTTACATCAAAGCAACATTTTGTAGGAATTGTCAAACTGTTATATGGACTCCTATTCCTGTAAATTTTACAATTGCTGTGCCCACATACCTAGTTTCACCACTATCCAAAATTTATGTTTTTTACTTATAATATACAAGGATTATGTTTGGAAACAAAGAGAAGATGTTGTGGTATCACTTTTGAAGTGATGTCCCTTAAAGAGATCAACATGCAAATGAGTCAATGGTCACATGCCTGCAGCCTCTGCGCATGTAACACTGCAGGCATAGGCTGTGTCTGCTTTGGATAGATGGATTTACTGCAAAAAAACTATCATCGGAACAAGAGTAGGCCATTCAGCCCCTCAACCATGTTCCACTATTCAATGAGACCAAATGCTTGCCTTTGGATGTATCCATTAATATCTTTGCTTAACAAAGGTTTGCCTATCTCAGAGTTAAAACTAACAGCCGATCAAACATCTACTGCTGTTGTTGAAAGAGAGTTCCAAACATCTACGCCCTTTTATCTGTAGAATTGCTTCCTAACATCTCTCCTGAACCATCTGGCCCTAATTCTCCCCCAATGCCCCCTAATTCTAGAATCCCCAGCCAGTGGATACAGTTCATCTTTATCTACCCTCTCCCTTCCTGTTAATATTTTAAAGATTCAATCAAATCAACCCTTAATCTCCTACATTCTAGAGACTACAGGCATAATTTGTATAATCTCCCCTCCTAATTTAACCCCTGAAGTCCAGGTATCATTCTTGTAATCCTCTGTTATACTCCTTCCAAGGCCGATATATCCTTCTGAATGCGTGATGCTCAGATCTACTCAGAGTACTCCAAGTAGGATCTAACTAGGGTTTAGTATAACTGCAACATAACTTCTACATCTTTATACTTCAATCCTTTAGACAGAAAGACCAGCATTCCGTCAGCCTTCCTGATTATTTTGTCCACTTGTTCATGGACTTTTAAAGATCCATGCACCTAAAACCTCAAGTTTCTTTGGACATCCACTTTATTTAACTTTATACCATCTAGACAGTCCCTGATCTATCTTTCTTTCTCAGTCCAAAATGGATAATCTTACACCTGCTCACACTGAACTCCATCTGCAACAGCTTGCCCATTCACTTAGTCTATCAATATCCCTTTGTAATTTTATGCTATCACCCTACACTATTGACTAAATTTGTGTCATCAGCAAATTTGGATATATGACTTTCTAAGCACTTACCCAAGTTATGAATATATAATGTAAATAATTGAGGTCTTGAGACAGATCCTTGGGGGACATCACTGGTCACATCTTGTCAATTTGAGTACCTACCCTTCGACTTGTCTGCCTCCTCTCCACCTATCCTCTCCTCTATCCATCCTCTATCCGACTCCCCCTCTCTCCCTATTTATTTCAGAACCCTCTTCCCCTCCCCCATTTCTGATGAAGGGTTTAGGCCCGAAACGTCAAGTTTTCCTGCTTCTATGATGCTGCTTGACCTGCTGTGTTCATCCAGCCCCATGCTTGTTATCACCCATTACCCCTGTTGCCTGCCAATCAACTAATTTCCCAGCCATATCAGTAATTTGCCTTTAACTCCATTTGGCTTTTACCTTACTAAACAGTCTTTTATGTGGGACTTTAAAAATGTCTTCTGGAAGACCATGTAAACGACATCCATAGACATCCCCTGCCCAGCCCTTCCACTACCTTTGTCACTAATTCAAAACATTCAGTAAGGTTTGTCAGGCATGACTTTCCCATTATGAATCCATGCTGGCTCTCCCTGATTATCAGAGATTTTTGATCCAATGGAATTCATGTAACTTATTTTTATTATATTTAAATAATGGTTGCACTTGCTGACACCAGTACATCTGTGTTATGCAAATAAAAACCGAAAGAACTGCGGATGCTGTAAATCAGGAACAAAAACAAAGTTGCTGGAAAAGCTCAGCAGGTCTGACAGCATCTGTGAAGGAAAAATCAGAGTTAACGTTTCGGGTCCAGTGACCCTTCCTCAGAGGAATGTGTGTTATGTATTGCTTAAATTCACATGTGTACAGTTAAAGGGGGTTTGGGATCAGGTACGTGACTAAGGAGTGGAGAGGGAGGAGCACAGCCTTGGGGAGGGAATGGGAGAAGGAATGGGAACAGTGAACAGGGAGATGACTGAGGTTGGGGGAAGGAAGTTGAGAGGAACATGGGAATAGAGGAACAGGCCCCATTGAAATAACTCCACAGAGACCGGTATCCCATCACCAAGTCACCCTATATTTACACGTGGAGAGTCTTTGACTCTGGTCCAGCTTCCTCAGAGCCAGCTCTCAGGGTTAACAGGATGTCTGACACTCCTGTTCATGTGTGCCCCCCCTAACCGTACCAGGGTAACAGCCCCAATCAGGGAAATCATATCCTATGAGGTTCACCTGGCTGACCTTATTACAATCACTACACCTATGTCTCCCAAACCCATCCCCTCTCGCCTCCTCCCATTGAAACTCCCCACCTGATACGGTATAGAGTGTTTTAATGGCTGGAGTGGATTTGGAAAGGAGTTTAGCAGAGAAGAACAACTGGTTGATGGACGATAGCAGACATTTACGCGAATGGTTCATGACTCAAAACATATAAAGCTGTGAAGAATAAATGCACTAGGGAGGAGATAAGGACAACCAAGGAAGTTAAGGATGACATCAAATTGGAAGAAAACAACATGACAAAGACTGGTGGTAAGCCAGAGGATTGGGAAAGTTATAAAAACCAACAAAACACGACCAAAGAAATAATAATATGGGAGAAAATAAACATTGAGGGTAGATTAGCAATTAAACTAAAAATAAACAGTAAGAGCTTCATTAAATATATTAAAAGGAAAAAAAGAGGCAAAGGTGTATCTCTTAGAGGGCAAGTCTGGGAAAATAATAATGGGGAGTCATCAATCATCAATCTTCACAGCAGAAGACACTAATAGCATTCCAAAAATACTAAATAATGAAGGGGCAAAAAGATGGAGGATAGAAATGCAGTAATAATTGCTAGAAAAAATAACTAGGAAAATCAGTGGGGCTAAAGGCTTATTGGTCCTCTGGAACTGATGGATTGCATCTTAGAATATCTGAACAAGTCCCAGGGATTGGAAATTGCCAATGTAACACGCTTATGTAAAAAGTAAGGGGACAAAAAGCAGGTAATGATGGGTCAGTTAGCTTAGTATCTGTCATTAGGAAATGTTAGCAGCTATTAGAAAGGATGTAATAGCAGAGATTTTAGCATGACTTCATGAAGGGGAAATCATATTTGACAAATGTATTAGATATCTTTAAGGAGGTAACAAGATAAAGGACAACTAGTGGATATTTGGATTTCCAGAAAGTGTTCGATAATAAGTTCAGAGCTGTGGTGTTGAGGTAGAATCACAGATTTATTACGATGGCGAAAGAGGCCATTTGGCCCATCATGCCTGCACTGGTTCTATTATCTAGTGCTAATCTCCTGCTTTTCCCCCATAGCCCTGCACCACCATTTCCATTCAAATTTCCATCCAATGCTCCCCTGAATGTCTCAGTTGAACAGGAGACTACACATTTTCACATTGCAGTGCATTCCAGATCCTAACTACTCATTGTGTGGAATGGATTCATTTCTCACATCACCCTTGCTTCGTTCAAACATTGCTGCGAGTCCATGCTCGCTTGTTCATGTTTCTTTTACAAGCAGCAACAGCTTCATGGTCTATTAGCTAGGATAGAGGATTTGTTCATTAATAGAACACTGACAGTTGAGATAAGGGGGGCATTTTCAGGCTGACAACATATGGCTTGTGGAGTGTTGCAGGGAGAAACATAGAAACATAGAAGGTAGAAGCAGGAGGAGGCCATTCGGCCCTTCGAGCCTGCTCCGCCATTCTTCATGGTCACGGCTGAACATCCAACTCGACAGACTAATCTTGCTTTCTCCCCATAGTCTTTGATCCCATTCGTCCCAAGTGCTATATCTAGCTGCCTCTTGAATATATTCAATGTTTTGGTGTCAACTACTTCCTGTGGTAATGAATTCCACAGGCTCACCACTCTTTGGGTGAAGAAACGTCTCCTCATCTCCATCCTAAATGGATTATCCCGAGTCCTCAGACTGTGACACCTGGTTCTGAACACACCCACCATCGGGAACCACCTCCCTGCACCTAGCCTGTCTTGTCCTGTTAGAATTTTATAAGTCTCTATGAGATTCCCCCCTCATTCGTCTGAACTCTAGTGAAAACAATCCCAAACTAGTCAATCTCTCCTCATACGTCAGACCCCCCATCCCCGGAATCAGCCTGGTAAACCTTCGCTGCACTCCCTCGAGAGCAAGAGCATCCTTCCTCAGAAAAGGAGACCAAAACTGCACACAATATTCTAGGTGTGGTCTCACCGAGGCCCCGTATAACTGCAACAACACATCCCTGCTCCTGTACTCGAAACATCTCACAATGAAGACGAACGTACCATTTGCCTTCTTTACTGCCTGCTGCACCTGCATGCTTACCTTCAGTAACTGGTGAACAAGGACACCCAGGTCCTGCTGCACATTCCCCTTTCCCTGTCTACAGCCATTCAGGTAGTAATCTGCCTTCTTGTTTTTGCTTCTGAAGTGAATAACCTTACTTTTATCCAAATTATACTGCATCTGCCATTGACCTGCCTACTCACCATTACTGGGGCCACAACTATTTACAATATATATATACGTGACTTGGATGAGGAAAGTGCATGTCCAATTTATGGGTGAAAAGAATGAACATAATGTGGGAAAATGTGCCATGACGCACTTTGACAGGAATAATGGAAGAGCTAAATATTATTTAAATAAGGACATAAGAACTAGGAGAAGGAGTAGGCCATCTGGCCCCTCGAGCCTGCCCCGCCATTTAATAAGTTCATGGCTGATGTCTTTGACACTCAGCCCCACTTTCCCGCCCACTCACCATATCCCCTAATTCCTTTATAGTTCAAAAATTTATCTAGCTTGCCTTAAAAACATTCAGCAAAGTAGCTTCAACCGCTTCACTGGGCTGGGAATTCCACAGATTCACAACCCTCTGGGTGAAGAAGTTCCTCCTGACCTCAGTCCTACATCTGCTTCCCTTTATTTTGAGGCAATGCCCTCTAGTCCTAGTTTTACCTGCTAGCGGAAACAACCTCCCTGCCTCCACCTTATCTATTCCCTTCATTATCTTATATGTTTCTATAAGATCTCCCCTCATTCTTCTGAATTCCAATGAATATAATCCCAGTCTACTCAGTCTCTCCTCATAATCCAACCCTCTCAACTCTGAAATCAACCGAGTGAAGCTCCTTTGCACCCCCTCCAGTGCTAGTATATCTCTTCTCATGTAAGGAGACCAAAGCTGCACACAGTGCTCCAGGTGTGGCCTCACCAGGACCCTATACAGCTGCAGCATAGCCTCCCTGTTTTTAAACTCCATCCCTCTAGCAATGACAGACAGAATTCCATTTGCCTTTTTAATTACCTGCTGCACCTGCAATCCTACTTTTAGAGAATCATGCACAAGGACACGCAAGTCCCTCTGTACAGCAGCATGCTACAATATTTTTACCATTTAAAACACAGTCTACTTTGCTGTTATTCTTACCAAAATGAATGACCTCACACTTAAATTCATTGTACTCCATCTGCCAGACCTTTGCCCACTCACTTAGACTATCTATAGCCCTCTGCAGACTTTCAGTGTCTTCTGCACACTTTGCTCTACCTTAGTGTTATCTGCAAATTTTGACACATCACACTTAGTCCCCAACTCCAAATCATCTATGTAAATTGTAAACAATTGCTGTCCCAACACTGATCCCTGAGGCACACCACTAGCTACTGACCGCCAACCAGATAAACACACATTTACCCCTACTCTTTGCTTTCTACTGGTCAACCAATCCTCTATCGATGCCAATACATTACCTGTAATACTGTGCAACTTTATCTTATGTAGCAACCTTTGGTGTGACATCTTGTCAAATGCCTTCTGGAAATCCAGATACATCACATCCACAGGTTCCCCATTGTCCACCATGCAAGTAATGTCCTCAAAGAATTCCACCAAATTAGTTAAACATGACCTACCCTTCATGAACCTATGCTGGGTGTTCCCAAATAGGTCAATTTATATCCAGATGTCTTGCTATTTCTTCCTTAATGATAGATTTAAGCATTTTCCCACTACCGAAGTTAAGCTAACTGGCCTATAGTTACCTGCTTTTTGTCTACTTCCTTTTTTAAACAGTGGCATCACATTGGCTGTTTTCCAATCTGCGGGAACCACCCCAGAGTCCAGTGAATTTTGGTAAATAATTACTAGTGCATTTGCTATTTCCCCCATCACCTCTTTTAGTAACCTGGGATGCATTTCATCAGGGCCAGGAGACTTGTTTACCTTTAGCCCCATTAGCTTGCCCAGCACTGCCTCCTTAGTGATAATGATAGTTTCTAGGTTCTCACTCGCTATAACCTTCTTGCCATTAGTTTTAAGTATGTTATTTGTGTCTTCCACTGTGAAGACCGACACGAAATAATTGTTTAATGTCTTGGCTATTTCCTCATTCCCATTCATTAAATTGGCCTTCTCATCCTCTAAAGGACCAATGTTTACCTTTGCCACTCTTTTACGATTTACACATTTATAGAAACTTTTGCTGCCTGTTTTTGTATTCTGAGCTAGTTTACTCTCATAATCTATCTTACTTTCCTTTATAACGTTTTTTGTGGCTTTCTGTTGGCCTTTAAAGAATTCCCAGTCTACTAGTTTCCCACTGCTCTTTGATTTTTTGTACGTGTTTTTTTTCAACCTGATACTTTCCTTTATTTCCTTAGACATCTATGGCTAGTTCTCTCTTTTCCTACAGTTCTTCCTTATCACTGGTATATACTTCTGCTGAGCCCTGTGAAAAATCGTTTTGAAAGCCCTCCACTGTTCCTCAATTGACCCACCATAAAGTTTTTGCTCCCATTCTACCTTAGCTAACTCCTCCCTCATCCCATCATAGTCTCCTTTGTTTAAGCACAGGACATAGGTACTGGATTTAACCTTCTCACGCTCTATCTGTATTTTAAATTTGACCATACTGTAATCGCTCCTTCCGAGAGGATCCCTAACTGTGAGATCATTAATTATTCCTGTCTCATTACACAGGACTAGGTCTAGGAAAGCTTGCTCCCTTGTAGGCTCCATTACATATTGTTCAAGGAAATTATCGCGGATGCATTTTATAAGCCCCTCCTCAAGGCTGCCATGACCGACCTGGTTTGACCAATCGATATGTAGATTAAAATCCCCCATGATAATTGGTGTACCATTTTTACATGCATTAGCTATTTCTTTGTTTATTGCCTGCCCCACCACGATGTCATTATTTGGTGGCCTATAGACCACACCTATCAGTGACTTCTTCGACCTGCTATTCGTAATTTCCACCCAAATGGATTCAACGTTTTGTTCAGTAGAACCTATATCATCTCTCACTACCGCCCTGACATCATCCTTAAAAATCAGAGCAACACCACCTCCCTTACCTTCCTGTCTGTCCTTCCGAACAGTTTGATACCCCTGGATATTTAACTCCCAGTCATGACCATCCTGTAACCATGTCGCTGTAATGGCCACTAAATCATACCCATTTGCCATGATTTGCACCGTTAACACATCCACCTTGTTTCGAATGCTCCAAGCATTCAGTTAAAGTGCCCTTATGCCAGTTTTTGCACCTTCTTTTTGGGTCCTATTACCTCCATCACTAACAGCTCTTGAGTTCTCCTTCCCTTTAACTTTTTTCCTAATTTTCAATGGAGTTGAAGCTTCCTCGTTACCTGCTAACCTGCTGCTTTGCCTTACATTAATTGTTAATCTCCCTCTATGCTCACTTCTCCGTTCCCCCATACTTACTAGTTTAAAGTCCTATTAACCACCCTATTTACCCTTTTAGCCAGAACACTGGACCCAGCCCTGTTCAGGTGGAGTCCATCCCGGCGGTATAGGTCCCTCCTGTCCCAGAACTGATGCCAGTGCCCCATGAAAAAGAAACCCTCTTTTCCACACCACTCTTTTAGCCACGTGTTTACTTCCCTGATCGTTGCATCCCCATGCCAATTTGCACATGGCTTGGGCAGCAATCCGGAAATTATGACCCTTGAAGACTTGCTTTTTAACTTTGTTTTTAGTTAACTCCCAAATTTATTGGGTGGAAGCTTACCTTCTCAGCTGGCCTCGCTCTTTCTCCTGGACTCCCGCCGCTGAAACAACTGAAAGGCCGCAGTCACTTGAGGGCTAAATGGAGAAAGGCTGCAGAAATCTGCTGCACAGAGGGATTTGGGAGAACATGTGCAATAATTGTTCGTACGCATTGCAGTTCAGCTGGTAATCAGGACAGCAAATGGAATGTTACTCATAATATAAGAGTGTAAAAACAGGGAGGTCTTGCTAGAAATATACAAGGCACTAATCAAATCACAGCTGGAAAACCGTATGGTTTTGGTTTCCTTTTCTAAGGCAGGATGTATGGTTTTGGAGGCTTTGGAGTTGACAGAAGGTTCACTGGATTGATTCTGGCCATGAAGGGATTTTCGTATGGCAGAGATTGAGCAGGTTGGGCCTGAAATCACTGGAGTTTAAAAAAATAAGAGGCATAAGACTCATAGGGTGTTTGGCAGGGTAAACAAGAAGTGGTTGTTTCTGCTTATGGGAGAGTCCAAGACCAGAGGGCATAATCTCAGAGTAATTGGTAACCCTGTCAGTGGCTTGAGTACATCATCCCAGCTAACAGTGCAGTGCAGTAGTGATGAAGTGTTGCACTGTTAGGGCTGTCATCTTTAAGCAAGACATTAAGACAGGCCCCATCTGTCTGCTCAGTTCGACATAAGGGGTCATTTTGCCCCATTTAAAGATCAAACGATTTTCCCTGGGGGCCTGGCCAATATTTACCTCTGAACTAACACTAACTATCTCATTGTTATGAATAGAGTCGTAGATTCATAGAGTAATAGAGTATGGACACAGATCCTTTGACCCAACTCATCCATGTTGACCAGTTTCCCAAACTAAACTAATCTTGCTGGCTTACATTTGGTCCATATCCCTCTAAACCTTTCCTATTCATGTATCTGCCCAAATATATTTTAAATGCTGTAACTGTAACTGAATGTACCACTTCCTCTGGCAGTTCATTCCATATACACATCACCTTGTGCAAGAAAAAGTTGCCCCTCATGTGCCTTTTAAATCTTTCTCCTCTCACCTTAAAAAATATACCCTTAGTTTTGAAGTCCCCACTCTAGGGAAAAGACCTTCACTATTCACTCATCTAATACCCTCAGATGTTCCTATGTTCCAGTGAAAAAATCCCAGTCTATCTTTATAACTCAAACTCTCCAGTCCCAGCAATATTCTGGTAAATCTTCACTGAACCCTCTCCAATTTAATAACATCCTTCCTTATAGCAGGGCAACCAAAACTGCACACTGTACTCCAAAAGTGGCCTCACCAACATCCAGTGCAACCTCAACATGACATCCCAACTCATATACTCAGTAGTCTGAGCAATCAAGGCAACCATGCTAAATGATTTCTTAACCACCCTGCCTACCTGTGGTGCAATACTCAAAGAACTATGTGCCTGAACCCCAGGCCTATCTGTTCGACAACACTCCCCAGCACCCTACCATTAACTGCATAAGTCCTGCCCTTGTTTGTTTTATCCAAATGCAATATCTTGCATTTATCCTAATTAAAGTCTATCTACCACTCTTCAGCCCATTCACTCAATTGATCAAGATCCCTTTGTAATTTTCGGTAATCTTCTTCACTGTCGACTATACCATCAATTTTGGTGACATCTGCAAACTTACTAACCATGTCTCCTAAATTCTCATTCAAATCGTTCATATAAATGACAAACAAAAATGGACCTAGCGCCGATCCCTGTGGAACATTGCTGGTCACACGCCTCCAGTCGAAAAACAACATTCCACTACCCCCCTCTGCCTCCTACTGTCAAGTCAATTTTGTATCCAATTGGCAAGGTCTCCCTAAATCCCATGTGATCTAACTTTACTAATTAGTTTACTGTGAGGAACCTTGTCAAAGGCTTTACTAACGTCCATGTAGACAGCATCTATCACCCTACCCTCAATCTTTTTTGTTATGTCCTCAAAAAACTCAATCAAGTTTGTGAGACAGGATTTTCCCACGCACAAAGTCATGCTGACTATCCCTAATCAGTCTTGCCTCTCCAAATGCATGTAAATCCTATCTCTCAGAATCCCATCCAACAATTTACCCACCACTGATTTCAGACTCACAGTTCTATAGTTCCAAGGCTTCTCCTTACAGTCTTTCTTAAATAAAGGCACAACATTAGCCACTCTGCAGTCATCCAGCACCTCACCCGTAGTTATAGACGATACAAGTATTTCCTCCCTAACCTCCCACAATGTCCTGGGATGTACTAGATCAGGTTCCAAGATTTATCCACCTTTATGTTTTTTTAAAGATCTCTAGCTACTCCTCTTCTGTAATGTGGACTGTTTTCAAGACATCAATATTCATTTCCCTAAGTTCCCTAGCCTCAACTTCTTTATCCACAGTAAAAACTGACGCAACATATTGTTTAGTACCTCTCCCATCTCCTGTGGTTTCACACATAGATAATCTAATTGATCCTTAAGGGGCCCGATTTTCTCCCGAGTTGCTCTTTTGCTCTTAATGTACTCATAGAATCTCTTTGAATTACCCTTAACCTTATCCACTAAGGTTATCTCATACCTGTTTTCCCCCCTGATTTCCCTCTTGAGAATGCCCCTACACCACTCAAATACTTCAAGAGATTTATTTGATCCCAGTTGTTTATACCTAATATTTGGCTCCATCTTGTTCTTGACCAGGGCCTCAATATCTTTATTCATCAATTGTTCCCTAATCTTACCAGCCTTACCCCTCACTCGAACGGGAATGTAATGCCTCTCGTTATCTCACTTTTGAAAGCCTCCCACTTGCCAGTCGTCCTTTACCTGCAAATAGCCAACCCCAATCAACACTTGAAAGCTCCTGTCTCCTGCCATCAAAATTTGCCTTACTCCGATTCAAGAACCTTCAACTTTTATATAAGACCTATCCTTTTCCAAAATTATTTTAAAACTAATAGAATTATGATCACTAGATCCAAAGTGCTCCCCTGTAACTCTTCAGTCACTTGCCCTGCCTTATTTCCCAAGACAAGGTCAAGTTAAGCTCCTTCACTGGTAGGTACATCTCCATATTGATAAAAAAATTTTTTGAACACTTTTAACAAATTCCTCACCAGCCAAGCCCTTAACATAATGATAGTCCCAATCTTTGAAATGAAATGAAATGGGACAAAAACAAACATGATTCAACAACTGAACTTGATCTCTTACCTTGCTCGTATAATTCTAAATAAAATCTTATCAGCTTAAAATGTTTGTTGAACGATTGAGCTACATATGTAATAGTGGGTGTTGCAGTTTGTTGAAGTAACCGCTATGGCAAAACATCTAATGTCAACTGTATGAGATAGAGATCGATTGGTTGAATTATCTTTGTTTTTCAATTTTTCCTTTTCCTCCTGAACATGCTGCTACTGATTCCATGAGCAGCAGCTGCCCTTCTGAACCAAGTTATTGTTCTTCACTTGTGATCCCAGATAGTGAAGGAGTTCAGTTTATTCAACGGTTTGTGGCACCTTGGATAATTACAATCCTGTATTTATTTGACATTATTACTGACTTACTGACAGATACTCAGTGGACAGCACTCAGCACGGGTTACTGCCTGTTTTTCGTTTGCAATATTTCCTTTAGTTATGAACCAAACTGTCTGCTGCTGAAAGGAGCTAAAATGTCAGTCAAATAAATATTAATTGATAGAGCAAATGAAATATTGCTTTAGTTTTATATTTAAATCATGAGGTCCTACATAATGGCCAAATAACAGTGACACTATTAAAATTTGATGTAATTGATGTTACAGTGATTTCAGACCAGGACAGATTTGCAGAGATGCAAAAGTTATCACGTCAGTTGCATTGCTCTGTCATTGATTTTGTGAAAATTATATCTTGTTATTTGCCTCATCTTTGAGGTATGTGGATGTTGATAAACCTGAAGGGGTGCAGAAAAGATTTACAAGGATGTTACCAGGATTAGCGGGTTTAAGCTATTATGGGCTGAGGCTATTTCCTCTGGAGTGTCAGAGGCTGAGGGTGTGATCTTATAGAGGTTTATAAAACCATGAGGGGCATAGATAGAGTGAATAGTCAAAGTTTTTTCCCAGGGTAAGGAGTCCAAAACTAGAGGGCATATGTTTACGGTGATGGGGAAAGATATAAAGGGGACCTAAGGGGCAACTTTTTCATGCAGAGAGCGGCATGGGTATCGAGTGAGCTGCCCAGAGGAAGTGGCAGAGGTTGGTACAACAACAATAACTAATTTAAAAGGCATTTGGATGGGCACATGAATAGGAATTGTTTAGAGGGATATGGGCAAAATGTTGGAAATGAGACTAGGTCAGTTTAGGATATATGATTGGTGCAGCTGAATTTGACCTAAGGGTCTGTTTCTGCACTGCACATCTCTATGACTCTTTGAATAGCCTATTCTACTGGTGTGGCTAATACAAAATAAAGTTGTCATACAGGATTGTGTCCAGTACTTTGAAGGGTGTGATAGTTTCATGAGGAAACTAGCAGTTATATTGCATGAGAGGAGGGTGCTGCTTGGTTGGCAAGTGCACTCTGATTGATAGAAGCAATATTCATGACTCCTCAGATTCTGAAGCAGTCCGTGTCCAAATGCAGGAAGTTCTGGACAATAACCAGGTCTGGGCTGACAAGTGGTAAGTACCATTTGTGCCACCTAAGTGCCAGGCAATGACGATCTCAAAAAATAGAAAACCTAACCATTGCTTGTTGACATTCCATAGCATTCCCATTGCTGAAACCCCCACTATCAGCATTCTAGGGATTACCATTGATGAAAAACTGAACTGGACCAGCCATACAAATACAATGGCTACAAAAATAGGCCAGAAGTTAGGAATCCTGCGGTGATTGATACACTTCCTATCTCCCCACAGTCTGTCCATCATCTACAATGCACAAGTCAGGAGAATAATGGAATACTCCCTACATGCTTAAGTGGGAGCAGCTCTAATAACACAAAAAGCTTGATACCATCTGGACAAAGCAGCTCGCTTGATTTGCTGCCAATTCGCTAATATCAACATTCACTGCCTTGATCACTAATTGACAGTGATGGCATTGTGTACCATCTACAAGGTTCAATGTGGTAACTCACCAAGGCTCCTGCAATAGCGCCTCTACCATGGTGACCTCTACAATCTAGAAGGATAAGGGCAGCAGATGCAGAGAAACACCAGGACCTGCAAGTTCTCGTCCAAGCCTCACACCATCCTGGTTTGGTACAATAAAACAATTTATTCAGTGTTGCTAGGTCAAAATCGTGGAACTCCCTTCCTATCAGGTCTGTGTGTCCCCCTCCTCCCCAAAGACTGCAGTGCTTTAAGAAGGTAGCTCGCTACGACTTCCTCATGGGCGGTTTGGGATAATAATTAAATGCTCATCTTGCCAGTGACACCCCTATACCATGAATGAATATAAAATGTGTACTTGCTTTCATTCCTTAGCTTTTTTTTTTCTTTTTCCTCACCGGGAGCGGCGGGAGACGGAGCGGAGATGACGTTGGAGACCAGGAGGTTGTGAGGAAGGTAAGGAATTAGTATATATTTGGGCAGCAGCTAAACCCGAGATGCTACACATGTAGCATCTCCCTCCCACCCTCCTCCTCTAACCAGAAGAAAAGGACTCTGCAAGGTAAGGTTTGTGTTTTTTTAAAAATATATTTAAGTGCATTGTTTGGTATTAGTTAGTTGAGTCAGAGCTAAGGCTTACAATGGCAGGGGACCTCAGACCCGTGGCATGTGCCTCTTGCTTGATGTGGGAGATCAGGCACGTGACTGACGTCCCTGACTGTTACACTTGCAGGAAGTGCGTCCAGCTGCAGCTCTTGTTTAACCGCATGACGGCTCTGGAGTTGCGGGTGGACTCACTGTGGAGCATCCGCGATGCTGAGAAGGTCGTGGATAGCACGTTTAGTGAATTGGTCACACCGCAGATCAGGATTGCTGAGGGAGACAGTGAATGGGTGACCAAAAGGCAGAGAAAGAGCAGGAAGGCAGTGCAGGTGTCACCTGCGGTCATCTCCCTCCAAAACAGGTATACCGTTTTGGATACTGTTGGGGGAGATGGCTCACCAGGGGAGGGCAGCAGTTGCCCGGATCATGGCACCATGGCGGGCACTGCTGTTCAGAAGGGCGGGAAAAAGACTCACAGGGCCATAGTCATAGGGGATTCTATTGTAAGGGGAGTAGATAGGCGGCTCTGTGGCCAAAAACGGGACTCCCGGATGGTATGTTGCCTCCCAGGTGCTCGGGTCAGGGATGTCACCGATCGGCTACAGACCATTCTGAAAAGGGAGGGTGAACAGCCAGTTGTTGTGGTGCATATAGGCACCAACGATATAGGTAAAAAACGAGATGAGGTCCTGAAAGCAGAATTCAGGGAGCTAGGAGAGAAGTTAAAGAGGAGGACCTCAAAGGTAGTGATCTCAGGGTTGCTACCAGCGCCATGTGCTAGCCAGGGTAGAAATGAAAGAATAGGCAGGATGAACACGTGGCTTCAGGGATGGTGTAGGAAGGAGGGGTTCAGATTTGTGGGACACTGGGACCGGTTCTGGGGAAGGTGGGACTATTACAAATTGGATGGTCTACACCTGAACCTGAACCAGACTGGAACTAGTGTCCTAGGGGGAGTTTTTGCTAGGGCTGTTGGGGAGGGTTTAAACTAATGTGGCAGGGGTCTGGGAACCGGAGGAGAAGACTAGTAGACAGTGAGGTGGAAACTAGAGACTGTAAGGATCATGAAGTTAGCATTACCAAGGGGAAGAGTAGGCAGAGAGCAGATGAACGCAAAGGAACTGGTGGTCTGAAGTGCATATACTTTAATGCAAGGCGTATAGTGGGTAAGGCAGACAAACTTAGGTCTTGGATTAGTGCCTGGGAGTATGACGTTATTGCGATCACAGAGACTTGGTTGAAGGAAGGGGATGATTGGCAACTAAATGTCCCAGGATATAGATGCTTCAGACAGGACAGGGAGGGAAGTAAAAGGGGGGGAGGAGTTGCATTGCTGGTCAGGGATGATATCACGGCTGTGCTAAAGGAGGGCACTATGGAGGGCTTGAGCAGTGAGGCATTATGGGTAGAGCTGAGAAATAAGAAGGGTGCAGTTACATTGTTGGCGCTGTACTACAGGCCTCCCAACAGTGAGCGTGAGGTAGAAGAACAAATAGGTCGACAGATTATGGAAAGATGTAGAGGTAACAGGGTGGTGGTGATGGGAGATTTTAATTTTCCCAACATTGACTGGGATACACTTAGTGTCAGAGGTCTGGATGGGGCAGAATTTGTAAAGAGCATCCAGGAAAGTTTTCTAGAGCAGTATGTCAATAGTCCAACTAGGGAAGGGGCCATATTGGACCTAGTGTTGGGGAATGAGCCAGGCCAGGTGGTAGAAGTTGCAGTGGGGGATTTCTTTGGGAATAGTGACCACAATTCTGTAAGTTTTAGAATACTCGTAGACAAAGATGAGAGTGGTCCTAAGGGAAGAATACTAAACTGGGCCAAGGCCAATTATATCAAAATTCGGCAGGAGCTGGGAAATGTGGATTGGGGACAGCTATTTGAAGGAAAGTCCACATTTGATATGTGGGAGCCTTTCAAAGATAGGTTGAAGATAGTGCAGGATAGGCATGTCCCTTTGAAAACAAGGGATAGGAAAGGAAAGATTCGTGAACCGTGGATGACAGGAGAAATCATGCGACTAGCCAAGAGGAAAAGGGAAGCATACATAAGGTCCAGGCAGCTAAGAACAGAACGGTCCTTGGAGGAATATCGGGAGAGTAGGACCAATCTTAAACAAGGAATCAAGTGGGCTAAAAGGGGTCATGAAATAACTTTAGCGAACAGAATTAAGGAGAATCCCAAGGCCTTTTATTCATATATAAGAAGCAGGAGGGTAACTAGAGAAAGGGTTGGTCCACTAAAGGATAAGGAAGGAAGGTTTTGTGTCGAATCTGAGAAAATGGGTGAGATTCTCAATGATTACTTTGCATCAGTGTTCACTGAGGAGAGGGACATGATGAATGTTGAGATTAGAGATAGAATTTGTTTACTCTGGATCACGTTGACATAAGGAGGGAAGATGTGTTGGGTAGGCTAAAGGATATTAAAGTGGACAAATCCCCAGGACCGGATGGGATCTATCCCAGGATGCTGAGGGAGGCGAGAGAGGAAATAGCTGGGGCCCTGACAGATATCTTTGTAGCATCCTTAAACACAGGTGAAGTGCCGGAGGACTGGAGGGTTGCTAATGTTGTCCCCATGTACAAGAAGGGTAGTAGGGATTGTCCAGGTAACTACAGACCAGTAAGCCTGACGTCAGTGGTGGGAAAGTTGCTGGAGAAGGTACTGAGGGATAGAATCTATTTATATTTGGAAAAGAATGGGCTTATCAGTGATAGGCAACATGGTTTTGTGCAGGGGAGATCATGCCTTACTAACTTAATAGAGTTCTTTGAGGAAGTGACCAAGTTGATAGATGAAGGAAGGGCTGTAGATGTCATCTACATGGACTTTAGTAAGGCGTTTGATAAGGTTCCCCATCGTAAACTAATGGAGAAAGTGAGGTCACATGGTGTGCAGGGTGTTCTAGCTAGGTGGATAAAGAACTGGTTGAGCAACAGGAGACAGAGAGTAGTAGCTGAAGGGAGTTTCTCGAAATGGAGAAAGGTGACCAGTGGTGTTCCACAGGGATCAGTGCTGGGGCCACTGTTGTTTGTGATATACATAAATGATCTGGAAGAGGGCATAAGTGGTCTGATCAGTAAGTTTGCAGATGACACGAAGATTGGGGGAGTAGCAGAAAGCATAGGGGATTGTCAAAGAATACAGGAGAATATAGATAGACTGGAGAGTTGGGCGGAGAAGTGGCAGATGGAGTTCAAACCAGGCAAGTGTGAGGTGCTGCATTTTGGGAGGTCTAATTCCAGAGCAAACTATACTGTAAACGGAAGAGCCTTGGGAAAAGTTGATGAGCAGAGAGATCTGGGAGTTCAGGTCCATTGTACCCTGAAGGTGGCTGCACAGGTGGATAGAGTGGTCAAGAAGGCATATGGTATACTTGCCTTCATCGGACGGGGTATTGAGTATAAGAGCTGGCAGGTCATGTTAAAATTGTACAAGACTTTGGTTCGGCCGCATTTAGAATACTGTGTACAGTTCTGGTCGCCACATTACCAAAAGGATGTCGAAGCTTTGGAGAGGGTACAGAGAAGGTTTACGAGGATGTTGCCTGGTATGGAAGGTGCTAGCTATGAAGAGAGGTTGAGTAGGTTAGGATTGTTTTCATTAGAAAAAAGGAGATTGAGGGGGGACCTGATTGAGGTCTTCAAAATCATGAAGGGTATAGACAGGGTTGATAGAGATAAGCTTTTTCCCAGGGTGAGGGATTCAATAACGAGGGGTCACGCGTTCAAGGTGAGAGGAGAAAAGTTTAAGGGGGATACACGCGGAAAGCACTTTACACAGAGGGTGGTAGGTGCCTGGAACGCGTTGCCAGCAGAGGTAGTAGAGGCAGGCACGGTAGATTCATTTAAGGTGCGTCTGGACAGATACATGAGTAGGTGGGGAGCAGAGGGATACATTTCTGATGAAGGGTTTAGGCCCGAAACGTCAAGTTTTCCTGCTCCTATGATGCTGCTTGACCTGCTGTGTTCATCCAGCCCCATGCTTGTTATCTCAGATCCTTAGGAATTGGGCGATAGGTTTAGACAGTGGATTTGGATCGGCACAGGCTTGGAGGGCCGAAGGGCCTGTTCCTGGGCTGTAAGTTTTCTTTGTTCTTTGTTTTTTACCCAAATTGATCCTGTCCTTGAGCCTTCTGGAAATCTTCTCTCTTCAACACTGTGATGTTCTCCATAAATACAGCCATGCCTCCTTCTTTCTGTTGGATTCCCTCCTACTAAGGACGGTAACAATAGCACGGTGAATTTATATAGCACCATCAATGCCACCAAATGATTGTCAGCACATCATAGAGAAATAATCAGAAAGGAAATGACAGGACAACCAGTTAGCCCATATCTAATTGGATTTATTTCTGTGTTTCCTTCCTCTCCCCATTCTGGGAAAACATTCTCCTCACATAACAATAGTTGGGGAATACAGTACTTAAACTTTAAAGTACCATGTCACCAATGGAAAACAAAATGAGCAGTATTTTGTGCATTAAACATAGGGGCAGATTGACTTCAGGGCTGACTGACTCCTCACTCCCACCAGCGAGAAAATCTCCCAGATCGAGCACCAAAACAGCAACAGCTACTTCTGTTGGAGATAGTAAGAACTGCCGATGCTGGAGTCAGTGATAACACAGTGTGGAGCTGGAGGAACACGGTAGGCCCGGCAGCACCAGAGGAGCAGGAAAGTTGATGTTTCGGATCGGGACACTTCTTCAGAAAAAAAGGGTTTTGACCCGAACCGTCAAGATTCCCACTCCTCTGATAACAGCTACTTCCATTCTGTCTGGAAGTCTTTTTGTTTGATCAGGAACTTCTCCACAGAGGCCCCACTCTGCCTGAGAGATGGACAGTGTTGCTAGACACCCAGACTCTGTGGGAAATCACAGGCTGGAGGCCGTAGGGAATGATGGTGGGCAAAGGCATTCAGGAGACGTTAGAGGCAAGAGCAGGGGATTGACTTTCAGCAGTCACCCCCTCGTTCCATCTCCCCTCCCCCCCCCCCAGTTCCTTTCTCTGACTCACCCCGAAGAACAAGAGAAACTAATTAAACCCACCAAACACATCATGATGGATGAGGCAGGCAGATCAATCAACAGATTATCAATTGAACTGGATGTAATTGGAGATCCTGTTCCAATGTCTGTCAGTCTGCTCAAATGTGAGATTGGTCAATGCAACTGGCAGTTTAGATAATAGATCACTGCTGCAAAACATAGTTAACACCCCTACGGGCTTTAGCTAAGTGATTAAAGAGTTTTAATAAAGACCTGCCCAATCAATATTTAATTCTGAAAGCTGTTAAAGTGCTGCTTCAATGATTTGTGTTTTCTGGTTGTGCCTTTAGGGTCAATACAGAGATAATTTACAACTCTGCAACTGTAACATCCAATTACCACAGCTGAGGGACACAATAATAAACTTCCTAATGGACAATCAATTGGGAACCGCTTCAGAGTATTAACAACTTATTGTAACTACACAGCACAGTGTGATTTACAAGTAAAACCACCCAAGGCAGCTGCAGCTTCAAATGTGAGCTCCTTGACAGCTCATTTGTAGAAATATTACATTTCACCCACTCAAATTTGTGTATAGTATTATGGAAGTGGACAAAGGGCTTTATTTCTTTTTGAAACTATATATCAATGCCATGTTGAAATTTTAATACTGAAATAATAGGACTTTTCCAATCCATCAAACCTGTTCCAATATTGGCCCTGAGACTATGTCAAAACTTAACCCATTCGTCTGCGATTCAACTCTCTGCTGCATTCTGGAAGAATTAACCCATTCAATTTAAATCTGTGAATATCATGCAAGACATAATGCAGAGATTTCAGCCAATAACCTTAGAGCTGACTTGACCACCTTCTGGATCTTGGAGGGAATAGTAGTTGCAGGCAAGACATTATTTATTATCCCTGGTCAGTGACTGACTGTTCATTCCATTCCCACCACTTCCACCTTCTGGGTGCAGCTCCCAAAGGTATGTAACCTATTATATACAAACACTGCAGAGCATAACTTTGGAGCCTAATCATTGCCTAATGCTTGTAGTTTCTGAGTCTGGATGATGTCTGCCTTCAGTAAGAAGAGTGGCATAGCTTCGGGTCAAAGCATTTCTCGGAAGCGGTTCCTCAAAGTCGCTTAATTGGTGTAGCTCACAGGGCAGGACTGGTTTAAAAAGAAGAGTGAAAGGCTGAAAAAGACTCTGCAGGTCTGCAGCGTCTGTGGAAAGAAATTTGAGTTAATAAATATGCTTAACAACTCTTTTTTTAGAACTGGGAATGTGCCAGAGAACAAAGAGGAAAATGTGTGATAAGGTGGTGGCCAGGGGAGATTAAATAGCAAACCAGTTCATGATGCAACAGCCAAAAAGAGCGTTAACAGATAAAGTAGACAAACAAAAGCCGTGGACACAGAATGCTAGATTGAAAAAAACTATGAATGAAACATGCAAGGAAGAAAGTACCAAGGCAAAGACCAACTTAGTAAAACAAGGGGGGTTTGGAAAGTGGAAGAAACAAAAGCACCGCCTCCAACCTCATTGTTCCCCAGCCTCACACCGCCCGCTTCTATCTCCTCCCCAAAATCCACAAACCTGAATGCCCTGGTCGACCCATTGTCTCCGCCTGCTCCTGCCCCACCGAACTCATCTCCACCTACCTAGACTCCATTTTCACCCCCTTGGTCCAGGAACTCCCTACCTACGTCCGTGACACCAACCACGCCCTCCACCTCCTCCAGAACTTCCAATTCCCCGGTCCCCAACACCTCATTTTTACTATGGACGTCCAGTCCCTATA